>VZTH01013427.1:458680-514113 GCA_013397815.1 Aleadryas rufinucha
AAAAAAAAAAAGGTCAACATTGACCATGTAAGTGGGCTGGGAGCTGTAAGGCACCCCCCGATGGGCAGCTGCAGTCCCGCCCATCCCATCCCATCCCANGGACAGTTCCTATCCATTGGCCAGCTCCTGTTTTCTCCTGGGTGCTTTGGGGATCAGGGGATATCTGATGTTTAAGGCCCTTTTATGGTGATAATTTCCTTGACTTACCAGTGTGTGAGGAACTTCGTCGGGAAAAAAAAAAGGCTCTAAAGGCAAACAAACAAATAAACCATCTGATATTATAAACTGAAAATTCAGATCCGCTGAATATTTTTATTGAAAGAATTTTCTACTGGCAGTTGGTGTTTTATTTTTCTTATTTTTCCTCTGGAATTTGCAGTGGAAAAAAAGCCCTACAAAGTGAAAAACATTGAAATGAAAGTTTCTGCATGTAACATACTCAGAATATTCGATTTTTAATGCAGAATTTACCTCTTCAAAGGACTGTAATTTTATTTTCAAATTCATTTAATTTCTTATGTCTGACAAGTTCTTCTTATTTATTTACCTGTCAGTAATGATATATTAAAAACTCATACTGGATTTTGGTAAAAAAATACATCCAAAAACCCCACTGATGTTTGAAAGTAAGAAAAAAAATCTGGTTTAAAGCATATTTTTGAAACAAATTTTGAAATGCGAGTGTCTAAGTTTGAAATGCAAAGTCAGTTTGAATGACTAACTCCATCCAACATTTTCACAGCACAGCTTTCTTCCTTTCAGCAGGGGGAACAGTCACCACAGCTGACATGAGAGGGAAATAGAAAATTCTCCAAAGAATAACATTTTAATACATCTTGAAATAAACATTGAGGGTCTGTGACTGATTCCTGTAAAGGTAGTGAAAAAAAATACCATATAGAAGATGAACAGAAGCAGTAAAAGCCATCTATTGCAATGTATCATGATGCTGTTACATTGCTATCTGCCAACCAGCAAGTAAAAATTCCTCCTATGACAAAATTGTAAATGCCACAATAACACCATATTTTCTGCTTTGTTTCTCAGAGGGGAAAAAAAAAGTGTGAACTTGGGAATAATACAAAAAAAAATCTTATAAACTGGGGATTTGTATAAAATTCTGGGAGGGAAGCCAAGAGCTCCCCATTTCTCTGGGATCAGCCTTAAGGATTATTTGGCTGACCAGGGTAGTTTTAATATGTAGATTTTTTTTCCTTTTTCACTGAATGATTCTGATGTTCTGATAACTCACCTGTTGGGTCTAATGCTTCATGATTGCCTTGAGCACCGTGGGTGCACAATTTTGCTAAAATATGCACTCCTAATCAGTCCTGTTTGTTAAGAAGATTTACATATCCTGACAGAAGAAGTGCACATCAGCTTTGGAAAAATTGTCACGAAAACCAGCTTTTTGTATGTTGGTTCTCACCAGCTCCTGTAGCTATGGCAGGTGGAAAGTGCTGAAATGTCAGCTCGTGGCTCTGTCTTGCTCAGTAACTGCTTTTGAAATTTTGTGTCAGAACCTTTGTGTCATTTGAGCACAGTTTTCTGAATTAAATTGACACAAACAATACAAAAAAGTTCAGACACACATGAGGAGACAGGAGGGATGGTGAGCAGCCCTGGATGGGCTGCAAGCCCATCAAGTCTTTGTGCTGAGTAGCAAGAATATCTCCTAGGAGCAGGTCATTGCCAAATGTCCCTCTGAGGGGCACAGCTCTGGGGATGCACAGCCTCCACCCTTCTCAAAATTAAAGGCAGAAAAGCTTAAATGGTACTTTAAACAATGCCAGTATCCATCCTCCCTGGCTTGTGTAAAACCCTCACAGACACAGGAGGGAGGAGAGCAGACAGGAGCAGGGAACAGGTGAAACCGGGATCCCGCTCTGACTCAGCCGCTCTCGCTGCCTTCCCTGCTGTTGCCATCTGCCTGCTGCTGGAAGCACCCTGCACCCAGACAGCTTCTCATTGCATAACATATTCCCCCAGAAAGTTTGACAACATCCCTTGCCTTCTAAAAACAGCACCATCCCTACATTCCTTGCAGAAAAGCGGATGGCACAGGGATGTGACGAGCTCCACCTGCGCTCTCTGCGCCGCGCCGCTGCACCGCTGCTCCTGCTGGGACACCAAACCCCACCTCTGCCCAAACACCCTGCTCGGGCCAGCCCAGCTCCTGCAGCCTGCCAGGGTTACTGGGGACAGAGCTGGGGCTCCTGGGGAGGGCTAAAAACCTATTGAAGTAGGGATGCTAAAGCTATCAGCAGGACAGGGATGTGAGTGCTATCTTCTGTTCTCCTTAAGAGAGACCATTGACCTAAAATTTGTATTTTGTTTCAGTTGACCATACATGTTTCTCAAACAGTTTCACATTTGCCTAATATTTGCCTTCAACTTGAACAGAATATTTTAGTCCACTTTCATGGCACTTACAGGTTCACAGAATCAAGAACATCCAGTGCAAGCACCAACTCAGCACCACCACAATCACACCTAAACCACATCCCCAAGTGTCACATCCAGAGGCCTCCTGAACACTTCCAGACAATCTCACCACCTCCCTGGGCAACCTATTCCAATGCCTGACCACTCTTTCAGTGAAAGGTGTTTTTCTAATATCTAATCACAACCTCTTCTGGTGCAACTTAAGGCCACTTCCTCTCATCCTTTTACTTGGAACAAGGCAGAAGAGACCGACCCCAGCCTGGCTACACCCTTGTTTCAGGTAGTTCTATAAGCAATGAGGTCCTTCCTGAGCCTTCTCCTCTCCAAAGTAAAAAAAGCCAGTTAAGTTCTTTTTAACCATCTTCTTAACATTTAGGTAAATGTCAAAGTATTTTGTGCTCTATAATTTGAAGAATTGGAATTATTCACTTTAAAAATACATAAATGGAACACTTAAGACAGTTCCAAAAGTATAGCTGACTATTATTTCTACTGAACCTAATCACCGAACACTTCCTCACCTGGAAATCTAGTTCAGTTCCCTTTCCCCACCTGTTCCCTTTTTTCCTTTAAGAAAAGAATTTGGAGTCCTCAAATTCATCCAAATATATTCATTGCCCTGCTTCTGTACATCTAATTCATTTCCACAGATGATTTGGGGTTTTTTTCTCATAGCTTTACCTAAAAACCCAAATACTGAGGAGAGAGCATTCAGAGGATCTTTTGGTACTCCAGTCTGGGAGTGCTGCTGTGTGATGGACCCTGAAGGCCCTGCCCTGGCAGAGCTCTGTGGGCTGTGCTTCCCTGGGGCACAGCGTGACTGTGGATGTGCTCATCATGTGCTGAGTGCCTCCCCGAGAACTGCCAAGTGTCTGCCGTGCTCCTGCCCCCATGCACGGCCGAGTTCAGGGTAAGGGAAGAGTTTAGTGGCCAGTGGTCACTGGGCTCTGAGGGCTGCAGGCTGTGCTGGCAGCCTGGGATGGATTCCCACCCATCCACTCACTCCCGCTGCTCTGGGAGCTCTGTGCCTGGTCTCACCCTTCCTTCCAGCCCTGGTGTGGGGTCAGCCCCAGCCAGGGGAGGGGACCCTGAGGCACTCTGTGGGGCAGAGGCTGGCACCCATTGCCACTGGGCAGTGGCTGATGGTCCTGTACCTGTCCGAGAGGGCCGAGGGCACTGTGACCTGCCCGTGGCCTGGCTTTTCTCCTCACCCCCTCACATTCCCAGCCAGGCAGAACAGCCACACGTGTCAGAAAATAAAGGGACTCCTTGTAATTCTGGAGAAGTGCCTCTTCCTGCAGCCCAAAAGAGGGGAACAGCAGAGCTGTGGCCATGCCCACCCCGTGCCCACACCTGCTGCACTGGCACAACTGGGAGGGGCACCTGCTGCTCCAGCATCCCACAGCCCCCTCCCTGCCAGTGCCCTCCCCAGGCTCAGCGGCACCAGCACAGCCATTCCACTCCAGGCTCCTTCCTGAAAATGTCTTCATTGCACCTTCTGACTTGTTTTTTAAAGAATGGCTAGCTTGACAGAAAGAAGAAAAAAAAAAGAAATTAAAATCCAGGATCTGTCTTACTCATATCCACTTGCAAATAAAAAGCACTGTGGAAACACTACCCTAGCAGAACAGAGATTTATTTTCAAGCATGTGAGCAGTTTAAGGTCATTTACTTAAAATTACATTCAAGAAACAACAGTGATGCTTCTGCATTACTCTCTCCCTTTAATGCCATTCTGCATCTAATCCGTCTTACTGTTCAATAGAAATAGCTTACTCCCACGGCTGAGGAAAGGATTGGGCTGGAGCCTGCATCTCAAACACCCTCCTGTCACCGGCAGGGAATGCCATTTTTAGATCTCCCATTCCAAAGAAAGGTCAGTCACTATTCTAAACAATAGAAGGAGAAAATAGTCAGTCCACTTTAGCCTTTCTCCAGCTTTTAAAAGGAAAACAAACAAACAAACAAACCAGTCATCAGTGCCAAGGTAATTTCCAATATTTTAATATAGTAACACAAATCAACACACTCTGGCAGTAAGTTCTTTTCCTCTAGATGTGATGACACATTTCTGACAATGGCACAGTAGTGCTGCGAAAGGACATCAGATAAGAAATACAGCTGGTTGAAATCTTCATTTCAAGCTCCTCACAACATTTTTCAGAAGAAAAAGAAGTCCTTCTTCAGAAAATAAGTATAATAGAAACCCCAACAACAGAGTGTCAACACAAAGCAGAAGCTCAGCTTTGACTTTATATGGATTCTTCCAGGAGGTTGTGGGGAAGTGTCCTTCAGGGTCTGGTAATTGGAAAAGACAAGTCCTCAGAAGGTGCATTCCCAAGGTTGGAGCAGTATTTTCAGTTCCTCCCCTCTCCCCTCAGGCTCTCTGGGAAGCCCATGGAGAGCAGCCCTTCAGCCCAGCCAGAGGAGGTGGGTGCTCCGAGGGGTCCCGTGGGTGCTGGTGGGAATTCACGGTGAAGATTCACCGGCAATTTTTGCTTTGAGGTGCCCAAGCTTTCCAGGCAGCTGCAGCTGAGGTCAGGAACTGGCCAGTGGAAGATCTCCAGCACCAGCTGCTTTTTGTTCCCCTTCAATGAAACCTTCCTAGTCAAGCTTTCAAACTAACTTACTTTTCATTTGAGATCTTAGCTTTTTTTTTAGACTTTCTGCCAGCATCCTCTGAGATTGTTATGATTGTGAAATTTCCCAGCACTTACCTCCTTGCAGAAGAGGCACAATGTGGTTCCATGGCCACTGGCAATGAAAAGTCAGTGTGAATTACCAGCAGCAGAGGTTTTTGAGTTGCAGAGTGGGAGAGGGATGTGGTGGAAATGCTCTGCCATTGTGGTTTGGGCTGAGAGTGTATGGACACAAGACACAGAACAGAGCTCATGATTCAAAATATAAAATATTCCATATGAGAAACAAGAATCCAAGAAAGAAATCCATCACAGCTATATCTATGGTGGTATTTAACACTTTTTGTATACTCCTAAAGGAGCTTAATAAACCTGAAAGCAAATAAAGAAAAGTTCCGTTTTGGGTAATTTTGCAGATTTAGGGTCAGAAAAATGGGAAAAATAAAAAGTAAAGACTGCTCTGCCTGAAGTTTTGTACAAGATGATTTTTGTTTTGCATTATGAAATCAAATAAACACATCACAACATTATCACTTGGGGCTTGAAATGCAGTGAATGTCCCTGGAGCTCCTTTGATGCCACCTGCCATGGAGGAAACATCTCCCTCGTGGCTCCAGGCTCCAGGCCAGGTGAGGTAAACGAGCACTAAAAAATTCCTTTCTGGTACGATGGTATGAATATATAAATATAGAAACCAGCCTGATTTGCTGTGAATGCTCTTGGACACAGTGGCTGAGGACACCTCTACGGCAAACATCAGCTCTGCTGGGCAGTGAGCGACCTTCACTGGGACCTCACCTCATCCCTTCAGTGATCCAGTGCTTGTTAATTAGATGCTTTTTCCCCTTCAGTTCTCATACAGAGCTCAGTCAGTAAAGATGCAGCTTCTTCATGTGTGCTATTCAAATAAATTACTCCTGAGAAAGAAAACAGGATTGTTGCAGGGAATTTTTGAGTATTTGGGAGGGTATTTAAATTCTGGTCAAGATTGGGTTCTTAAATATGTATAATCCTTTTTTCTACTGCATGTCTGACAATTGTCTTTATCCCTTCCCTTATATCCTTTTCAAAAATCTGTTGGATTTATTTTTTTTCCCCACTTATTTAGGCATAAATAGCCACTCAAAAGATTAGACACCTCAGCATGCATTGAGTTGTGATTCTGGCTTTATATGCAATACTGGTATATTTAGTATAAAAAAAATCATAGTTTCAGCTATCAGTTTGTAAATAAAGAGTTTTAAGCAGGAAAGAAATAGACAGGAACCATTTCTACTTAAAATCGTCTTTATTCTGGGCTCCAGGTCAGCAAGTCACCCTGGGTGCAGTGTGTGGGGGTGACACCGCCCGCTCTGTCCCAGGAACATCTCACCTGCTAGAGCTGAGCTGTCTGGGCACTGCCTCAGTGGCAAATTACAGCAGAATTTAGCTCTGGATAGACTCCACAAAGCAAATTTATTCAAACCATTTCATATTGAAAAGCCTGATTACCATTTACCATATGATGCCTTTCTATCACTTCAGCAGTATCAAAAGGCTTTATTGTAGATGAGATCAAATAAATACAGGAAAACCATGAAAAAAGAACAGATTCATATCCTGACTGATAGCATGCTCCTACAGACTATTGCCACCAGCTGAGAGTATGTGCCAATATTTTTATGAGCCATCATTACCAAACATAACCGAAGCAGGCTGGAAGAAAACAGCAACCTAGAAGTGGTGTTTAAGAAAGCCTTGGGAAAGGAAAAGAACAGAAGAGGAGAGCTGCTGAGCTGAATCAGCATGTGGGCTGTAGCTGGAACAAAAGGATTCTTCAGTTCATGCCAAAAATACTCATCAGTGCTGCTGCTTTTTTAAGCTGAACATTCATAGGTGACTTTTCTTGCTTCTGAACACTCTCATGGGAAGCTGCACTGGTTCAGGTATGGGTGGCTGTCAGAGCCCTCACTCTCTGCTCACTTCAGGGGTTTACCTGGGAGAGGAGCTGACTCCTCAGGGAGCAGGGCAAGGGGTGCCCTCCGAGCCTCTGTCGTGTCTCAGGACCACCCCCAGGCTCTCCAAGCTTCTGAATATGGTCCAGCCCTTTCTCTTCCTTTCCCTTCTCAGAGCTGGCAGGACCTCAAACACAGCTCAGCAAAGATCAGCATCTGCTGAAGATGCCAGCTGCAGAGGTATCTTCCATCTCAGTGGGGTATGACCACAGTCTTTAGGTGACTCATTAAAAAACATTAAATATTATTAAAATGACCAAAAAACCCACAAGTGACCAAAAGAATATTTTCCTTTCTTGCACAATTAGGCTGAAGGACTCATTATTGTAGGGAGCCACTGAGTCCAGAGATTTAAAAAGCTTCATAAAAGATCAGTTATATGTATCACCAAAATAGGGGGAAATAAATCATCAGACTGAAAAAATGCAAAGAATCTTCTCAAGTTTCAGGTTTAAATGAACATTCAAGAATCAGGGACCAGAAAGAGTTTTGCCAGGGAGACAAAGGTGACACTTACCTACCTCAACAGGATGGGTGATGGCAGAGCTCACATCCAAACTGTGCTGCTGCCTCTGCACGTCCTGTGGGGCATCTTGGAGGTAATTCCTGGTGCTGGCAAACCAAGGAACAAATGAACAAACTGCAGACAGCCCATGTAAGGCTGATTATTTTATTTATTTATATATAAGAGTGTAGATAGGAAAATGTGCATGTCTGGGTCCTCTGGGAATGGCTTTCCTGGGAACACCACTGTGGAGAAATGATCCTGCTCCTGGATAACCTGCCACGTGTGTTTGTGTTTAGCTTAGCTGTGGGAAGCAGGCCTTGCTTGTAAAGCTGGGGCTAAGCTTGCCTTTTTCAGCACTTCAAAGAGCATCGCCAAAACAACCTTTTAGAACCTGAACATGTTTGTTATCTTGCTAATCCTAAAGCAAAGAGATCTGAGGAGCCAGCAAGCTGAACAATGCAAAAAAAATTACAGTGTAGACACTTGCAAAAATCAAGGTGTCCTTTTATTCTTCAGCTAGAAATCCAATTTTTTTTGCATCTGAGCAAAATTAATAATAATACAACAACCATTTCAGCCTCAAAAATGTATTTGCTTTTAAGAAATGGAACCAGCTTTTTAGTTAAATAACATTGTTCCCTGGGAACAAGCTCAATCTTTGGTGTTGAAATCACATTTATATCAAGCATTTCCTCATATAGGGGTATTTAATTACATCAGGAGTATGAAATATAAAAATTAATATAGCCATACAGAAAGGTTGAGAGAAAATAATGCCCTTTACTTCATGGCTTTGCTGATTATGGGTCAGTAACATATTAGATTGGGCTTTAATTCTTCCCCAAAGTGAAAGGGATTCAATCAGTTACACCACGGGCTGATATTATAATTGCAATCATGGCTTAAAAGAAACCAGCCCTAAAGGGAGATGCCAAAATGAATTCTTCATGTAGTAACAAAGGAAGCCAGAAGACTCCTTCACAGCGAGTCATGTCTGCACTGAGTACAAGCCTGACGTTTCATAAGCCTCCAAATAAGTCTGCTGTGAATTCCCCATTTCTATTTGTACATCCAACACTTGCTAAGGGCTCCACAGGCATTCAGAGCATCACTAAAGGAAGGTGCTAGATTCAGCATGACACTGAGTTACAGACTTCAATGGGGAAAGTATCTAATAGTGAATTATTTCATAATTTAGCCACCACTCAGGCATTTAGGTACTTTTCCATCTTAATTAAAAGGCAAAAAATTGCAAAAGGCTTCAAGGAAACATTTAAGTTTTCCTAATCAAAGCATAAAATTAATCTATGGAACAAATTACTGCATAACAAACTAGTGATTTTTTCAGAAGAAAACATTGAAAGGCTCTGAAAAAAGAATTTAGGTTTTCTGTCTCTCCCTCTCCCTACAAAACTGTTGGGTTTTCTGAGCCCAGTCCCACTAGCGACGTGCAAGAAGGCAGCACATGCCCAGCCACAGCAGCTCTGAGGCTGGCACACATCCTGCCAGCATCCCCTTTTCCCCCTGCAGCACTTTCCAGAGCTAATCAATCCACAGAGGCTGTAATGAGGTGATTACAGCAATAACAGGCAGCTGTGGAAAAGAGGCCAGGGAGGGTTGTGGAGAGGACAAGTGTCCATCCTCCTGTCCCTGGGCAGACTGGGGCTCCCTGGGGTCCAGGAAGCCTTGGGAATGGCAGGGACTCATTAGCCCACTTGCACCATCCATCCCAGGGTTTGAAATTGCAGGATTCTGATTTATGGGTAAGGTGGTTTGGGTCAGAATAGAGGTTTTTAAAGTGTACTCGTAGTCAATTATTTCCTCCTCCTGCCGAGTTCTGTTGAGCTGGACTCAAAGCACTAATGGAGCAGGACTTTCATCATCACAGGATATGAGAATTCATATCAATAGAAGTGTCTGATCAGCATTTGCTCTTCAAATATGAGTAAGAATGCTTTATTGCATGATAACAAAGCAATAGCAATGGCCAAGGTGTACAAACATTTTCCAGGCATTCCTTTAGGATGCTCTGCACAAACAGTCAGCAGCTGCTCCATAATGTCCACACGGGCCCAGGAGTGCAGGACCTCCTGCCCCAAGGCAGGATTTCAGAATGAGGAAGGCATTTGCTGTTTATCTGTATCAATATTATGAAATGGCTTATGACTAGACCACAGAATGAATGAATTGGTTATAATCTGGGTGCCAGAGCCTTTGGGAGCAATGGTCAGGCTTCTGCTGACCTCCACTGAAAAAACTCCAGGTTTTGAGACACCACTGCATGATCTGCAGAGCACAGGCTAAAAATGTGTGCAAAGGGATTACAAAGTATTTGTGTTTCATTCTAAAATGTGTAGAAAATCACATTAATGCAGAGTCAGCTAAATGTATATGTGCCATCTGACTGCTCAAAAATCAAGGTTAACTTACATTTAGGAGATTTTTTTTAAGCTCCATACAGGCACAGATTTTTTCACTGTGCAAAGGTTATGGTTCCTTTGCTGGTTCCTTTTCTTGTTGATTCAGGATTTGAAACATATCCAAGAGTATTTTTTCCTATTCATGATTTAAGTCTTGTTCATACACAAAACTTAAAGACATAATTTTAAAAATTTCTTTGTTAGCGATATTTATATATCAGCTTATCTTTATATTCTGAACAGAGTCTGACCTGTTTCCTCTCAAAGCCATGGAAAGCTTTCCCCTTGGCTTCCAGCAATTCCAGACACTTATCACTTTGTTTGCAGTACTAATTTTTCTGTGATAAGATAGATCCCCATTTGGGATAGCTAAATGTGATAGATATTTCCTAAGTACTTCTTTGAGATAAAATATTACTTATTTTCCCTCTTTAATTTATAAAATGTAAAATGGCAAAGCTCCTAACTTACCTTACCTGCTGAGCCACTGAAAGAGATGAAAGCATAAATATCTATGACATCCACATTATTACCAAATACATTCATTAACAGCAGTGCTATCACAGCAAATACCAAGTGAATTGACAGTGACAGGGTAATAAATTAAAGTGTTTATACCTTTTTCTCAGCCTACAAATACCACAGTCATTCCTGACCTTTGATGTAAGCTTTAATGATCACAGGTAAATCAAATATGGTACTGTTAGAATTCAGTGCCACAGCTGAGACCTTTTCACCCTGGAGATACAATACTTCCTAAGAATTTCTTTGTGGATTATGTTAATTATCATCCATACTTCCTGAAGGATTAATATCTGTAGGAAATAAGCTCATTTCCATTGAAAACTTCCCAGTTTACTCCTGTGCACTCTGATGATGAGTTACATGGTGTAAGTTGTCTAGAAACTCACCACTGTCTCCTGGTTCCTGGGCAGTCCCAGCAAGGGGCTGCCACCACCATCTCTGGGCTCTTGGGTTCTCAGGTGGGTTCCAGTGGGGTGAAGATCCCTGAAGGAGGGATTTAGAGGCAAAAGAGGGACCAGTTTCCAGTTTTTATGCATTTTGTGCATTTAACCTCATAGAGGAAGAGAAATTGTGCATACCAGTCAGGTTGCAAGCTTCACCCTTTTCATTTTGTTAGTTGAAGTTGCTGTCTTGCTCTGGGTCAGTAAGGAATTATTTTTCCAAAGGAGCAGATCTCAGACATTCTCTGATAGAAAATCCTGAAACAGAGGTGCTAACCCCTATTTAAAAGATCTGATATCCTGCAGATAGGCTTTCTTCCCTTCATTAGCTGCCTTGAAAGAAGCCCCTAGATGCTGCAAAAAGCAGAGTTTGGGCTGATGAAAGTTTCCAGTTTTTGGACAAAAACAACAAGCAACAAATCTTGGCTAACAATAACCATGGGACCAACAGTGAAATATGTGGGTGTGGGAGGCATTTCAGGCCAATGAGAGGGAAGAAATTGGGAGAATTTATTTCATGTTGGGCCAAGGCAATGGTTCTATACCAAATACATGGGTGCAAGAGCATCCCAACCCTGTGGCACTTATTCCTGTATAAGAACAAAAAGCACCTCTCTCTTCAGAGGAGAGACTTTCTACAGCTTTACAGGATCACTTTGGGTTTAGTTCAAGCTTTATGTACAGTTTTTGTTCGGTTTTATCTCTTTCCCTAGGTAGCTGGCTGGGCCCAAGAAATAAAATGATATGTGAGTGATCATCCAACCTGTGTTTTAATTCCTGCCCTGGGAGGACTGTAGATCTAAGCAGCTGGTGATCTGCAGAATTCTCCTGCAAATATTTAAAAGTGTTTGCCGAGGCCAGCTCCAACTTCCCTGGGTGACTTTTTTCTAACGCTTTTCTTTATCTCTCTTGTTTCAGATAAAATGTCAGCTCATGAACTGCAATAATAGCCTTTCCCTTCAGATTTATTTTTCTTCCCCAGTTTTGATTCATAAAAAAAAAAAATAAATAAATCCGGCACTCAGTAGGAAATTTCTCACAGGGAAGGTTGCTGTGCTAGCGCCGAATGGCTGCAGCGTCTCGGTGGCACGGTGCCTGCAGCGGGGAGCTGCTGTGCCTCTCCCTGCGCAGCTCCGGGGCTCGCAGAGCTCCCGCCGCGCCCGCCCGGCTCTGTGCTGCTGATCCGAGCCGGATGATGGCACAGTTGCTCAGCTCCAGGCTGCTGGCTGTGAGGCATCGCTTACACATGAACTGATAACACTGATAGCATTTGAGCCCCCTCTCCTTTACAGCAGAGACTCTAATCCGCAGCGGTACAAAATACACTAAAATAAAATAAAAAAAAAAAAGGGAGGGGGGCAGGGAGAGGGAAAGGGATAAAGAAAAGGGGAGGGGGGAAAGGAGAGAGAAAATTAAAAAGTCCTTCAGTCCAATGTCATTTCAATAAAGCAAGGTCACGGTGGGGCCAGCTGCTGGTTGGAGCGCAGCTCAAGGGAGCAGAGGTCTCCGGAGGGCTGATTGCGGCAGCCAGGCTGCTCTAATCTCCAGGGGCTGCTCACTAAAGGCAAAGCCCTGCTGGGGACAGGGCAGCGCCGGGGCAGCCCCAGCGCCTTCCCCCGCCGCAGCCTTTATCCAGCCTTTATCCAGCCTTTATCTCCTCGGCACAGGGAGCTCCTCCTGCACCGGCACTGCCCCAGGCCCTGGGGCAGCATGCTTTTAAAATGCAACAGCACTGAAATAACAGAAAATGTACTTAGTAAATAGAAATGTGGGCACAAAAGATGCCACGTTCTTGAAAGGGATGTAATAGTAAGGAACTGCAGAGGATCTTCCCTGTGGTGATAAGGGCTGCTAGAGCTGCGTCCTGAAACAGGGACTGTAAGCATCATTTGTGCACATTCTGCTCACCAGCACTGAACATCTGTCTCATGCTAGACTTTACTGCAACTTTGCCATTCTCTCCAAGAGCTGATGTTTTGCATTGTTTTGAATTTTGTTTAATTTCCCTAGTAAATGCAGAGCCTAGTTGAAGAGGAACACAGAACTTCTAGTAATATTTTCCCTGACTTGCCACTGCTTGAACAGAAGAGGCAGGTTCAGATACTAAAATAAACTCCACTAAATTGCCAGTGCAGTCTTCAGTGTGCACCGGAATCCTTTAAGCACAGGGAGTATCCAAAAAGCTTTTTTCTGGGAACCTCCCAGAAGTATTTTTTACAGCTAACAATCTTGCTTAGTTCTACTGAGAAAACCCAAAGTTTGCTGATAACACTTCTCTCTTATCATGTCTATTTCCAAAATATCACAAGTAAATGATTGGGCAGAGACAATACCATAATATCAAGTGATAATGAAAAGCTGTAAAAGATTAAGAAATGTCCTACAGGGCCCTTGTCATACATACAGAACAAAACCGTGTTCAGGGAACAAAAAAAGCATGGAAAAGAACTGAAATGGGGACCACACCTGCTAGCCACGATGCCTGACCCCCGGGGGCACCACTTACACAACGCTTTTCTCTGAAGAGGGAGATGTGTTGGGAGTTATTCCACTGTGTCAATGAGAAAGCTCCTGCAAATTTTTAATGTCTCCCCACTCCAGAAAGGGGAAAGGGTCTAGTAGGCAAGTTTAAAATACTCCTGTGAGCTCCTGGTCCTGCCAGGACCACCCGTGTGCAGGCAGCTGCTCCCACCTGCCGTGAGCAGCTCGCAGAGCCAGGGCTGAGGCTGGGCTTGTGCCGCTGCCCTCTGCATGGGCACAGCCTGGCACACCAGATCCCCTCTGGCTGCAGGCAGCTGGGAGCCAGAGGAGGAGATGGAGAGGCTTTTCCAGCCCAGAGCCCTGGCTGTGGTTGCTCTCCTCTGGCAGCTCTGCTGTTGACTCTCGTTCCAGTCAGGCAGCTCCTTGTTTAATCCTGTGGCTCCAGACACTTCCTAGGTGAGTCTGTATGATGAGCAACTGGAGAGCAGGCAAACATTATAGCAGGTTTGGTAACAGTCTATCTGTGTTTTATATCCAGCCTAATGTGGCCAAGAGCTGTTCCCTGTAGCTATGCTCCATACAGAACCCCTGGCTCTCCCTGGAGGGGGAACTGCATCAAAGATTTGAGGAAGCCAGTGCTGGTTTCAGGTGCCTTCAGGCATTGCCTGATGTTCAAAAAGAAGAGGATCAGGAAGGTGGAAGGACACTACCACCAGTATTGAGCTGCAGCATCACCCCTTTGCTGGCAATGGAGCTCACTCCTCCCAAGGTCTGGGCTGTCACTCACCAGTTTGTGTGCTACAACTCGCAGTCTGGGCCCTCCCGAGAGATGAGCTAATTTTTCTTGAGCAGGAAGCATCTTCTGCAGCATTTGAAAGGTCTCAGACAGGAGCTTGATGCCAAAAGAAAGATGATGCTGGAGCAAACAGTGGTTCCTGTGGCTAGAATCAGTTGGGGCATGGGGCAGCTGGCATTTCTGGGTCTGCATTGTAAAGCATCCCCTAAAGTCTGGGATCTATATCCATAGAAAATAAATAAATAAATAGATCTATCTGTGACCCCAGCTTCAGTTGTGAGGGAAGTTAGTGCCATGGGAATACACTGCTTGCTTGAAATGTGATTGAATCTGTACCTGTGCTCCCTTTGCTAGGCTGTGTGCTTGGCTTCCCAACTTCACAGATGCCGAAGAGAGACAATGAGCACATCCTCTTAAATCTCAGTTTAGACTGACACACCCCCCAGCCCCACCCTACACCCCTCCCTCACTTCAAGTTGTGTTCCTGAATATTAATTTTTAGCTTCCAGGTTGGGAACTCCCCCAGTATTCCCAACGCCGGGTTGCCAACATTGGAAATTAAATAAATCTTTTCTTTTTTCTTTTAAAAGGCATTTAACTCCAACAATACACAGTTGCAGATGTGAATGACTGAACTCATTTTACAGAATATATTTCCCAGTCAGAAATGAAATTGGCAGTGCAAGCCCTCCACCCCCCAGAATTACTTGGCTAAAGTAGTAGCCAGATGAACAAGCAAAAAATCACAAGAGGATTAAACCAAATATGCAGCTCAAACAGAGGAGCAGCTGAACCCTCCAGCATTTCAATACACAGCTGATTCAGCAAAACAGATCCACATTCAAATGAAGGATGTCACTGAAAGGGAAAACCAGGCAGCTTAATCAATAAAGTGTGCAGCCTGTCCTGGTAGAGGGAAAGCAGCAGCCTAACGAGCCACACAGAAAAATGAATTGGGAAGAGATTTTACTTTTGCCTGGACCTTGAAGCCCCAGCGGAAGAAATGTGCAGGAAAGGTAACTCATGGAGATAGGCCACTGCTCTCTTATCCCTCCATTTTCCCTTCTTGGGACTAATCTCTGCAGTGGGGGGTTAGAGGAGGCCAGAAAAAAAAACCATTTTTTTCTCAATCACAGAGTTTATAGGAAGTGGGATATTGTTTAATTCAAGATTGCAAGTTTATAATTTTCACCTAGCTACAAGTTGTTTTATTATACTACACAGATGTTTTATTCTCTGTGAACCACGCAGAAATAGATTTGATTTACAAAAATGTTTTCACTTCACCAAATACCTTGAAAAATGATATGCCAACAAATGCAGCAGAGAAATGCTTGAAGAGATTCATGTTCTCCTGCTCATATCCTCCTCACAAGACACTCTTTAGTGCTACTCAGTCGCTACAAAGCTTGGGCTGTCTCGGTCAGAGTCTTGTCCTCTGTACTTGCCTGGCTCTGGACACTTTGTAAGGAGAGGAGGGTTTGCTTGGGAGGTGCAATGTTTGTGTGTGCCTGTGTCCTTGAGCTCTGAACACAGACAGACACTGCTGTTCCATCCCCTTCCTGCCAACAGAGAAATCTGCACAGAGAAACCTCTCAAGAACAAACCTTCTTCACAGAAAAGTAAACAGGAAAAGGCTTGGGAGCGCAGCTGATTAAAGGACATGCCAGTGCACATTAAAATATTTGCTAATTGCAAATCTATTGTCCCACTGTGCTGCCAGCTCCCGCTCTGACTCACGTGAAATGTCAGATGGCTCCAGACTGAATTAATAACCTCATCCCTCGGCTGCCCAGGAGAGGAGACAGCAGCAACACCAACACTGTTCATGCTTCTTCCCTTCTCCATCCCCACATGCTGTCGGGGTAGCTTGCTCAGCATAAAGCAGGCTACAGCGCTGAGTATGACCTGAAAACCTAAAGAGTGAACTAATATTTAGATTTCATTGCAATGTTAGGGACGAGCCACGTCGAAGATGATGAGACAAAGACCGTGTGCAAGATTTTTCCATTCGTTGCAGCTTTCTTGAGCAACACAACGTTGCCATGAAGGAAGAGGCTGGACATCTCCCAGCAGCCTGTGAGAACAGGCAGATAAATCATCCCAAACAAAGGTAAAGCAAAGTTAATAACTTGAACACGTCAGAAGAGCTGCTTCCATAAGAAAAATGTTCACTCACGTGAGTTAAATGTTTAGGTCTGCTTAAAAATCACAGTGTGGAAATAAACAGAAAGAGCTCTGGCTGCTGATGCTTGGGTTTGGGTTACAATGTTCAGAAGGATAAAAACCCAATAATTTCTACCACCTGATTGAAACTCTTTCCCTTACTGTTTTTGGGTTGTTCCTGGTTCAAGCACTGGAAAGATGTTAAAATAGAAATGTTTATAAAAATAGAAAGAGGAAAAAAGGTTGGAAGCAAAACAGCAGAAAAACAAGGCTGTTGTTCCAATAATAAGGAACTTGCAATTATTGTTTGAATCAGGTCCTTATTTAGAATTGTATTTCTAATCCAATAAAGTATGTCATTTCAGGCACATAACTAATCCCCATTTTTAAAGGGATTTAAATTTCACTGCTTTGATGGGCTGGTGATATTATACCAGGGAAATGGTAGCACTAAATGACTGCTATCATTCAGCAGTATGCATTTATTTGACTCTAGAGTTTAAAAGGCTGTGGTTTGCATAATACTTGCCTAACTACCCACTTATTTTCTCTGTACTTCTGAGTCTAAGGAGGCTGTTTACTTTCAGCAGGACAAGAGTGTGGTTTCAAAAGAATTGATCAATATAAACCTTGCACAGTATTACACATTATATCTATTTTGCATAAACTATATTAGAGAGCCAGCTAATATAGAATTTGTTCACAACAATATATCTGCATCCGTTCTGAATATGAGTTTACAAATCTTCTGCTGTTTTTAATCTTCAAGCTCTTAAAACTGTTCATTAAATATATTGTCTACACATTTTTTTCAACAGAGTTTTGTCAGTGTGTGTGAATTATGCATAAAGCCTACAGTGAGACAGATACATAAAACTGCAGTTTATCTAGGTAGGCATAACCATTCAACAAACTTTGTTTAATTAGTCACTAAATCAGTCTTTATGACTTTGTTGACTGACTGATGTTTTTAAAATATTACTGACTCTTCTTAAAATGTCTGCCCTTGTTATTTGTTATTTTAACAAATATTGGATGCCATAATCTGGTGCTTAAATATCCTCTATTGTAATTCAGTGCTAATGACAATGCTGACATGACAGAACTATTAAACTGGATACAGAGTTGTCACATTTTCAGGCAGCAAAATACTCATCTGTGACACGTAGCATATGGCACAAACCTGGGAAAGCCATCAGTGGAGCTAAGAATAAATAGAAGCTGTGTTTGCTAGAAAATATAATCTGACATCCAAACATGGATAATCTTGAGATGTACTTGACAGTCCATGAGTTCAGTCAACAGATTATAAAATCAGAGGCTGCAGCACCGCATTTCCAGAGAACAAATCACAGCAGAGCTCCTAATGCTGAACTCGGTGTGTAAACACGCTGCTTTTTGTATATACTCTGTAAAGAGATCATTAAAATACTACAGCTAATTATGCTTCAAGCCTCTGCAGAGTCACGTGCTCATGTGTTTATCCAATTTTCATGTTTTTGCTGCCCGTCTCATGCTTCAGCACTTTTGATGTGCAGCACTTAGAAATGCCAGTGTTTGTCAGAGGCACTCCTGGAGCAGTGCAGGAACTGTCGCTCTGCCTGTGCAGATGGATTACCTGGAGCTGCAGCACACCTCCCAGCCCGCCTCGTGTTCACCTGAGTTGTCTACTCCAGTGATCCCATGGGCTTAGAAAGGTGCCCTGAGGTGACAGGAAACAACTAAACACAGTTTCACTCCTCTTGACTTGAGTTCAGGTCAGGGATGGGGTCCCAATACACAAATGCAAAATATCAGCATGAGCCTCTGCTTGGGAAAGACCATGACTGTCATCTAATCTGCCTCTCCTTTTGGGGCTGCTCCTCAAGGAGACAGGGAACTCTTTCAGCTCTTCATTCAGACACTTCTAAGGTGGCAGGATTTCTGGTTTCCTTATCTGACAGCTCATCTTGCCATTAAATTTCAAGAGTCATCATAGCATCATGTTATCCAAAATTTGATAGTTTTATACACAGAATCAAAGCAAAGGATTTGGAAGATTTTAAAAGAATTTTGGTTATATCTTTTCTTGACAAGAAATATCACAAGAACAATTATGGAACACCTGCTTGTCCCTAAGTCTCCTGGTGGTCCAGCAAGAGCCTTTTTCCTGCTCTGCATTTTACTTTCAGCTGGCTCTGAGCAGAGCTGGGACACAGCAGACCCTGTTGGCTGACAGCTCCTGGATGTCTCCAGTGATGAGTGCAGTAACTCTGGTTTAGTACCAGTGCTGTGCTTTAGGTTCAGTCCGGTCACACGATGCCCTGCGGCCGTGCGCTGAGCCATGGACACGGGATCGCACAGCACGGCTCTCCCCCCTCGGGAACAGGGAACACACGTCACTGCTGTTTAATCCAATACCAGGCTGGACACCAGGGGAGCTGTGCCCAGCCCTTGGTGCAGGTGCTTGGCCTGAGGCAGGAGGGGAGCAGGGCACGGGAGGGCAGGGAGGGCTGCGGTGACACAAGGAGCATCCATATTCCCACATTCCCTACAACACTTTGCCTCTGGTAACAGGGAATTCTATTCACACCTACAGCAAAGCCTTTGCCACTGCTCATAAATCACAAAGGCATCTTAAAATGAGTGGATATCACTGTTCCACCGATTTAAAACCACTTTTGACTGTCAGAGGTATAAAGGAGTTCTAGTATAAATAGGAGTATGGTAGTAATCTGATCTCATATCCACAGGGGGGCCGATTCTCTTCTCATTTACATCAGTTTTATTTTCATATAACTCCATTAGTTTCAGTATTTATTTTTGCATGAATGACAGCAGAATTATGCCCAGCATAATCACATGTGAAGTGTAAAAATCCAACTTGACTAATTTCTTAGTATTAGCCACAAATGTTAGAAGCCAAAATAGAATCTCAATGAAGCAGTCTTCCAGTCTGGTCTTATTCTTTATTTCCCCTCCATATCCAAGCTGGACGTGCCTCTGAGTTACAGAAAGAAGTGTGAGGATGGAGCCAAGAAAAAGTAGTTCATACAGCCTGGGTTCTACTCAGTTTTAGTGTTCAAACAAAACTAGATTTGAAGAGACGTCTTGGGAATTCGTATTTTCTCTACAGAGTTCTGCCTTGTTCAAAATGAGAAGGAATGATGGCAGCAAAGTCTAAGAGCAGCTTGGTAAGGCCAGGAGCTGGAGAGAGAGTTGTTTCAAGTGATGAATCACTCAGTCAATATTTTGCCCATCTCTGGTTGCTGTTGGTTGGGTTGAGTTTTTATAGCTCCATACACAAGGAAGAAAGTTCTCCAGGAAAGGACAATATTTTGGAGAATTCCCCTCTGAGCTCTGTTATTATCCTTGACAGCAGGTGATGGAGCCAGAGGTGAGGAATAAAGGGCCACAGCCATATTTTGGTTGTGCTGCTGGGAATAAGAGGGGGCCAGGAACGGCCATGCACCATCCAAGGCAGGCTCGTGATCTTTCTCATCACACCACACCTTTGAAAGTGCCAGGCCCAGTCTAAACTAGCACAGGCAGCAATTTCTCATGAGCTATCTACTGACTGTCCCCCTTACCTAAAGTTTCAGGGAGCAGGTAAATCTGGATAAAGTTGACTGTACCACAGGAATAACCCTGCACAACTGACTTAAATAACAACATATTGTCATTAAAGGAGTATTTTGCATCTCCCTTCAGTTTTTAGCGTAGAAGCAATGAACCCCTCCCACATCCAGCAGTTCTTGTGGACCTCAGAGACAGACCCAGGGCAGAGCTCCTGCACTTTACCCTTCCCACAACCTCCTTTTCTCTCTTTCACTCGTGACGCTGCTCTTCTGCCACCACAGCGTTCCTGAGCTGGCACATGTCTGAGCCGTGCTGTCTTGTGAGATACCCAGTCTTTATGTCGAACACTGATCATGGCTTTCAAAAGCCTTCCTGATAAATAATAGATAAAAGAGAGGAAGTATGGCGTGGTTTCAGGTTTGAGTGCTTCACACACTGGAGTAACAAGCATTACATTTTCAAGGGTGTCAGGAAGAAGCAGGGAATACAAAACAGAAATGGAAGAAAGTGGCAAGAAGAGTTGAAAAAGAGGAGGAGAAAGAGGCTGGCCCAGCAGAAGGCATGGAATGGAAACTGTGGGAGGCACTGAATTGCATTTGTCCATGCTGCTGTCCTGCAAAGCCACAGCTGTTTCAGTGTGATGAGTGCACAATCCCAATGGATTCCCTAATGGGAATGATGGAATCCTCCTCCCCTCCTCCCACCTCAGCACTCATCCCAGCTCCCATTTATATTGCTTCTGAGTGCAACTACTGGGCATCTTGAAGGGTGACAAATTACCCAGTGTTTCTCAAACCAGTCCATTGGGATATTTCATCAGCATTTCCCCTGCCGAGCAGTGACGAGCAGCTCTGAGCTCTCGTGGTGGAATATGCTCCATAATTCCATGTAACACTCACTAATACAGCCTAGTTGACCATTTGTCATCATTTTTTTATAACAAAATCCCAGCTATTTCTCTAAAATCAGGGAGTTAAATAAATATTAGTTTTCTCAATAACTCAGTGGAGGGTTGAATGCAGAACATTGCATTTTGGTTTTCATTACTTTCATTCTACATCTATTTTTCCGATTTTAGTCGTAACCAGAACCTGTCAGTATTTCTAAAATCAAATATAATGAAAATTAATTACTGAAACCCATGTTTGATTGCAAACTTAGAAAAAAGCCCATAGCTATTTTATAGATCTCATAATAATTCAGAGCAAATATATTTTTTAAAATAATTTAAATTGAAATTTAAAGAAATTAATGTTTATTACCTGTGTTCTCTTTCTTAGACTCAAAATCTTTATAGATGGTAGGAAGTATGTATTTATTTCAGGAGGATTAGAAAAACACATCTGTGTTTTGTGAGTCTCAAATATCTTGACATTCAATACTTTGGTTTGCCTCTTCTTTCCTGCAAATATCTTCTTTTTTACTTTTTGAGAACAGTAACAAAAATAGAATTACTCTTTTTAAAAACATCTAGCTATTTTTAATGTTTTATTAATCTTTATCAACTCTGGTCCTGTCTTTCTGCCATCTGATGTGTCAAGATCACTCTGCGTACCCCTGATGGCAGACATTCTTTTTGCCAAAACGCTCTTGGGTTGGGTTACCAGCAAAGACAAGCCTTTATGATACCTGTGAAAGATTCAGAATGGCAAATTTCATCCGTCTTTGAAACCAAATATATGCAAAGTGCTGCAATAGGCAGGGGAACAAAGACTCATTTCGTGTTCAGATAAAAGATTTCAAATTTTGCTTTTAGAAAACATTGCATGAAGTAACTAGGTCAGAGCTGTGCTAAACCCACACTTCATTTATCTGATATGCGTGCTGCATAACAGTTCTGTTTAGTAGTTTAGATTTGACCTGAATTAAATATGAAGCTCAAAATATATGATAAAACAATAATAAGAGATCTGACTTACCACAAAGCTTCCATGCTAAATGTGTGACCATCTCCTCGCTGTTCAGTTCAACACCACTCATGGTGCTCCTGGCCACAGCCCTGGCTCCTTCCCCCAGCTGCAGACACCTGGCAGGGGCAGGCTGGGACAAACACCTCATGGTTCCTGGGGAACAGGAAAATTGTCTTCCTCCCTTCGGAGTCTCTGCACCATAAAACTGAAATCCAAAAGCCTACTGAAAAGACAGCAGCAAGCCTCAGTATTAGCTTCATTTCTGTGGGACTCACGTCTATTATTATCTTTCACAACGCCTGAGCAACATTTGTGCAAGGATCCCAGCGCCTGGGCTCAGGAGTCTGGCAGCAGCCACACAGCAGCTCCGAGCTCAGGTGTGCTGGTGATGGCCAGCAGTGCTGCTCTGGAGTCACACACAGAAAAAGGAGCCACATGGACACGTGCCATCCCCTCCGGAGAGCAGCAAGACCCCGGAGTGAGCGGGTGCAGGCACGTCCTGAGGAGGGCCAGCATGGAAGGGGTGTGCAGCCCCCAGGACGTCCCTGACCCCCTCCACTGGGGAGGGTTCCTCAACTCCATCACCATAAGGAGCCCCTGTCACTGCAGTGACCCAGAGCCTGCTCTCTTGATGGAGGAATAACACTGAGACTTGCTGTGTCCAAAGGAACCAAAGGACCTTTGGTGAACAGTTATAACCCTTTCTTCTGATCAAGATACAAACAGGGACTCACAGGATGTACACAGCTCTTAGAAAAAATTCTTGAGCTAGATTCACACCAAAGGTCAAAAGTAAATTACAGTTGAAATTCTCCTAGTGAGGATCATTTCTGAATGTGTACTTGTACTTACAACACCCACAAAAGCTGCAAATTCTTTCTTTTCTGCAGTACCGTGAGATGCAGGCAACCCTGAGGCATCAGAAAAATAAAAAATGGAAAACAGAATATTTTCTTTGGTGAGTGGTTTGGAAAATGTATTGCAAGGTGCTTTGCAACACATGGAAGTGGCCTGAAAAAATGTGTATAAATAGTCAATCCCATTAAACAGAATACCTTGTATACAAGGATGTTTCCTAGGTTTAGCAGCTGCAGTTTAACTTTCCTGCTCCTTGTATATGGTTCATCTCCATGACCATCTCCTTACAAGGTGGTTCCTTCACAGCACCTCTCATTAGCCACTGCTCCAGGCGCCAGGCTGTAAGAGACACTGCAAATCAAACTCAACAGACCTTTTGTGATTAATCTTTGTGCAAGAGGAGGAGCTGGCTTTCAGCTACCAAAGCGGACCTTCATGACACCACATTTTCTACTTGCCCTGCATTCAAAGGCTGTTTCAGAGATATGTAAATCAGGAGTAGGGTGGATGTGTGCACTGCCTGCCTGCATTAATGTGTGTCTGCAAAAGCTTGGCCTGCTTACCACAAGTCTCCACTTTGTTCCAGCCGGGGCACCTGAGAGAAGCTGTGAGTAAAGTCCACCAGGATCCCTTTGTGCCACCTTTGCCTGCTGGGCAAGAACCTTTGGCAATGGTCTTCAAGGAAAAGCAAAGAAATCTACTCCTTGGCAAGCAGGATTTGCTGCTCCAGTGCACCAGACCTGAGCCCAGGCACTGTGGACACAAATCTGCTTTATGTAAGAAGAAAACTGCAGTAGTGGCATTTTCCCTTTTAATGCATCATCTACAAAATGAGGAAATAAGTCAGGTTGCTAATGTCCTTTTAAATGATATATGCTTATGTGTTATATAATGTATAAGCATTAAAAATACTTTCTTTCCCCTTTTTGGGGGCAGCATACAGTTTTGCTTGTGATTCAAACAAGTTTATAGTTTCTTCCCTAACACTTGAAGTAGGAAGCTGCCGCTGAGAGGAAGGGGAAAAGCATTCTTCATATTCTGTGATGAGACATTTCTGAATTAATCTGCGGTTTTCAGGGATTGCTTTCTTGCTTACAATTAGCTGAAGGTCTGCCAATTAATTCTCTGACTCCTAATCTAGCAGTCTCCCCAAAGAAGACTAATCAAATACCTGGGAACTGAAACTCAGCATTCTCCCAGGCAGTAAAACCCTTGGAGCCAGGAGAGGCAGTGGTTTGGTGGTACAGCTTTCCCACCTGCCCTTTACCAGCAACCCTCTTCAGGCTTCCCCTTCCCTCTCCTGAGCCTGCAGGGGCTTATTAGCTAATGACCTACTTTGGCATCCCCAGATGGTCCTTTATGGCTAAGGAGTTAATGTTTTCCCTGCCTAATTATCGAGTTGATAATTATAAGTTAAACAGTGGAGTAATTTGTTCACAGGTTGGTCCAGACTTGAAGTTTATTTTTTGCCAGCCCTGCAGAAGTATTTCCACATCTTGAAGTGTATCCATTTTTTTCAAGCTCTTCTAGCTGGCTGCATGAAAGTTTTTTGCTGCCTCTTCAAATCTGACCTTACTGTTTTTTTTTTAATCTGTCTATTTAGGCTTCATCCAGTAGTCTGGGTGTCAGATTTTGCCCACTGGTTTCTCATTCTTGACATAAGGTGGCTTCCTGCTCTCTGACTGCTATTCTGAGACCATCAGATGTTTCTCCATTGGTTAATACAACCTGGACTGAAGGTGGACCTTCTGAATACACCCTTTGAAGCCCACATATGGAGTCAAGTTTAATTTTGATGTATGAATATGATCAGATTATGATGGTAGCATTCAAGCTTGCTCTGTTGACACTCCATGATTTCTTCTTTCCAGTTAATAGTGACTACTCAAAAGTCAAGCTGGATAACTCATTGGGATGGTACCTGGTGTTAGAGTATTTGTTCTTTACTGAATAAGCACCATCTTCATTAAATCAAATCCCTAAGGAACTACCTCAACAACTTTCTTAATTCAATAATTATGGGTATCTCCTTTCAGCAACAGGAAACAAGGAGTTGTAAGACTCGTGGGTTGTTAAGACTTTTGACTCAACCACCCACCGACCCCCAACCCACACCCTGAAAAAAAAAAAGAAAGAAAAAGAAAACCTCCTCAGTAATTTAGCTTTTTTTCCTGAAAAAAAAAAAAAAAATCCAGGAAATGAGAATTTTTACATAAGTCAACAGGTGATTAAGCATTGGTACAGAGGACCAACAGAGCAGGAAGATGCAATGTCTCTCTGGAAACCCTACCATAAACATACATAAATTCCTTCAATAAATGTAAGAGTGCTGGATTGAAACAGGTAAAATCATATGATCCATAGTTCTTTCTAGATATAAATGCAATTCATTTTCTTATATAAGATCTATCTGAGGCATTATCCTAGAAAAATATGTCATTGTCAAATTAGCCCAGTTCTGCACTGGGATCTAATATTCTCATCCTTAAGATAGGTGTGATTCTCAACATGTGGGAGTACTCCAGAAATTCCTAAATCGGTGCCTGAGTGACAAAAATGATTAACACTTATATATAGGATTTTTCAACAGAAAATACTAAATGGTTTTCATGAAGGAAATGTGCACAGTTAACTCCATCTTATGGATGGGAAAAAAAAGAGATCCAGGCAAGTGCAGTGACTTTTAAAGGCTATCCCCATCCTACTAGAGCTACCAACAGATCCATTTCCTGTCCACTGCTCATTTTACTCTCAGAAGATCTCTCTTTGAATTCACAAAAAAATAAGAGCAGTCATTGCCCAGTGATGCCAAAGATGCCATTGAATCACAGGGAGGTGAAGATGTGTGAAGATGAACAGCGAGTGAGTGCTAAGGAAAGGTCAGTACAGACTTTCTCATAATGTTTTTGCCAGGAAAGAAGATCAGCTGTCTACTCCCCCAGCCCTTAAATCTGATACTACCTGTTCCCAATGCAAGCTCCTCCCAGGATATTTGGTTAAAACACAGTTGGGTCACTGCTGCATTGCCTGAAGCACATCCAGTCCAACTGGTTAGCTCCCATTCCTCACATTCCTCCACGGCAAATGAAATTATTAACAATGGACATTGCAATTTATCCTTTCTTTCTTTCTGCACCCTCATTTGACTCCAGGCCAACAGCTGGCATCCTTCTGGATCCTGTTGGCATCCTGTTGGATCACACTTCCCAGGTGAGAAGGTCTCTGTTGTAGGAGTTCCCAGCTCAGCTTGGTGCCATCACTACAGGGGCAATGGCCATGTATCCAAGAGGACCCCAGTCATAAACTTTCTCTTCTGAGATGTGGCACAGTAGGGACCATCTGTGTATCTCTGTGATCTGGGAGTTGTAAGGGTGTCTGCAAACAAGATACCCTGCCCTGCCCTGTTACTTTGGTTTCTGTCTCTGGAGGAAGCTGAGCATCCAAGGGTTTCTCTGGCTCACACTCTGAGCCTGACTGTGCAGAAAACAGAATTCTGTTGGCCTTGCACCCAGTACCATCACAAAACCTAAAGCTGAATAGTCAACTGAAGTTAAAACTAGAACTTCTCCTTCTGGAGAAGCCAGCAGCTCCTTGCCTCTGCTCATATCCTGCTTTGTGCTGCAGTGACTGAGATTATTTTACAAGCACAAGTGAGAGAATTTTCCAAAGCAGGGAAGAACAGACTAAAATAAAGCAGAACAGGGCCTCCAGCTGGGAACCCGTGCATATGAGGGAAAGAGATATGTGCAATAAAGTAACTATTTATCCACAATAAATATACTTTAGAAACATCAATTAGAGCTTGTCATTACATGACTTCTGCATCAGAGCCCTTTCAGGCAAATAATAATTATTAAAAATATGCTTACTAAGTTAAGTTACTTTCCATTAAAATGTTCTCACCTATTGAGCACTTAATTAGCATACAATAAATTAACCATTTAAATAGCAATTACTTTCTTTAGTCAAATGTATTAGAAGCAGTTATTTATGGACTCTTGATTATAATAGATCCAAGAAACTCACAAAATTACAGTGTGTTCCTGTGTGTGTATATCATTATTCCTAAAGTAATTGCAGTTACAGGAGGCTAGTCAGCACAATGCAGAGGCTGGGCTGAGGTTCTCTGATGGACCAACAGCTACAAGATCTTTCTTGACAGCACATGGCTGGCCTGGTTTGCTGGAGGAATGAGAATTGAGGGGCCAGCCACAGGGGTGCTGCTTTAATAAGTCAGATATTCTGGATCACATAAAGATAGAGGATAAAGGGCAATGGTTTGGGGGAGCTGACTGGAAAAACACAATAAAAGCTGTAGCAGGAGCTTTCAAAGAAGGATGTCAGTGATGCCTTCTTTTGTGTCATTCCTAGAGCGTCGTGTCAGGCAGAAAATCTTAGCAGCCCATGCAAGGCACTGTTCAATCTACAGCAGAGATGACAGCAAAAATCCCCTTAGCTCAGAGGGGCTCACGGAGACCCTCTGTTCTTTCATCCCTTGCCCAAGCTTCCAAAGATGGTGGTGATGCTCAGAAGACAAAATCAGGTTATTTAAACCAATGTAACATCCTTTCACCTGCACATGGGAAGAGCCTGTAGTGTTCCCTGTCTGCCCATGTTCACTGGATGAAGCTCTAAAATCTGATCAGTCTAAAACACTCCCTGGAACAAATGCAAGATACAAAAGAGCCCAAGGGCCAAGCACCGTACAAACAATGAGGAAACAGATTTGCATGTAAGCATTTTGGTAAAGAGGAGGATTTGGAGATCTATAAAAATAATCAGGCCCATAACAAACCACAGAGATAATTAAATCAGTGAAATGAAATATCAAATGCTGGCAGCCCACAAAGAATTTGATGATGATAATAATAATAAGGACTCTGTGGATGAAAAGGAAGAGAGAAAATTGGTCCATTAAAAATAATGGTGAACAAAATGAGGACCATGTGATGGAGAAAAGGGCATGTTACACAATCATTTTAAAATGTTGTCTCTGTGAAAAGAAGAGAGGCTTTCTAAGGCAGTTATTTCATCTATATCACTGAAAGATACTGTGCAAGCCTTAGAATATTCAACATCTCTAGAAAATAAGCCAGACTCTCAGCCAGGCTCTGAATTTGGCACATCTCCTTCACTCACTTTCAAAGAGGTACATTAATTCTAAGTATCTGGGGAGCTGGATCAGTATATAACAATGCAGAATGCAGGCCATGTACTACAATACCCATTTATCCCCAGAACAAGAAGTTCATTTTCCCATCTGGGCATTTTCCCATCTGGGAGTAAGTATGGATTGAAGTATAAACTTTATTCCCCTTATAAATATACTGGAAATGTGTATAAATATGTATAATGTAAATTAGGACTAAGAACAACGTGTACATCCTAGCAGGGCCAATTAAAAAATCTGCAAGTCCAAAAAAGCTCCACATTGTACGAAATTTATCCTAGTGAAGCACATAACTAAACAGAAATATTTATCTGAGGAAGTACAGACCTCTGGAAATCAGTGTTTGATTGAAGACTGAGGATGGGGTCAGGCTTGAGTAACACACACACACACACACACATATCCGTGGGACACCCTGGCTATCACTTCCCAATATTTATAATATTCCTCTTTTCATCACAGGCTTTTAGCAGCTGCCTGACACAGTGCCCTGGGAAGCAGCTTCAGCATCAGCCACGAGACACCAGGAGCAGGGCAGGGTAGGAGGGCTTTACCCCGAGGGATGCATCTGCTCATTGCAGCTCTGTGCACACACGTCGTCTTTAAATCCAGAGATAACCAAGGGCAGAAAACAATGATGCAGGAATATCTTTCCAGCTTGATGAGGAGTGTACATCACTTGACCTTTGTTCAGCTCATCCACCATTTGGGATTTGCTTGGTGTTTCTGATAACACAGAAGGTAAACACGGGAGAGATTATGGTTTCCCTGTTCACACACACACACACACGCAGACATCCCATGAGCTCTCACCCCAGTGTGCTGAGCTGTCGCTGTTGAGGGCTCAGGATGGAGCTGAGCAGCTCAGTTTGTCACTGCCAGCTGCAGGAGGGGGGCAAAAGGCGACTCCCACTCGCGCATCCCGCTCGTTCCTGCTCCTCCTGTAACGCCGTGCTCCCACTCGCAGCTATTGGAATGCAAATGATGGCATCGTGTCTGACATCGGTAACTGCGGTGTCAGGCGGGGAGAGCTGCTCCGGCTGCTCGGGCCCGGTGGGGATGCGCTGATTGGCACTCACCGGGATGCGGTGAGCAGCCTCCGCGGCGCTAATTGCCCGCGCGGAGCCTCCGCCAGCCGAGCGCCGGGCTTTGAGCCGCGCTTCGGAAGGCACCAACACATTAAAGCTGTGAGTAATGCTGATGCATGTTATATGTTACTGAGGAACACTTGAAATCAGCAGAAAGATGAAACATCTGCTTCATCGGAGAGTGGGGGAGCTCTGTGCAAAGCAGCTGTTTAATTACCCAGCACCGTGTCATGTAACAATTTATACACCATACCCTTAATCCCCAATCAGATCAAGAGGGGAGTTGCTTTTAGGAACTAGGAAATAGAATGAGAAGACGTGTCCTGAATTGTCAGCTTTAACATAAAAAAAATAAAAAAATAAATTTTAAAAATCTAAATAACCCCTGTGTTTCCCCCTACCTTCCAAGATACTCATCCTGAGAATTCCAACACACAACATTTTTACTTGAGTTAGCCAAGCCAAAGTAACAACGTCTTTGGGATACAAACTTGAAGTGAATGCATTTGTCAAAACTTAATGAAGGTTATAGCATTCAGCTACCCTTTTCAAAGTTCATAACAGCAATTGCACTAGCCCTGGGTACAAGCTTCTGAACTGATGATGCGAAGTCTTGATGAAGCCTGACTCCAGAATGCATTTTTAGTTTTTTGAATAGTCTGGTACAGGGAAGTAACAATAACTGATTAATGATCCAAGGAATTTCCAAGAAGAGATAAGTATGAAGAATCAAAATGCTTGTATCATTTTTCAAAATATTTTCCTAACTTTCAGTAACAATAAACAAGAAAATAG
The DNA here is from genome assembly GCA_013397815.1 of Aleadryas rufinucha. Classification (NCBI taxonomy): domain Eukaryota; kingdom Metazoa; phylum Chordata; class Aves; order Passeriformes; genus Aleadryas; species Aleadryas rufinucha. The sequence continues at coordinate 488,474 of VZTH01013427.1, forward strand.
GTCCATACATCAGTGTTTATGTGGCTGACATAAATGCAAAATAGGTATTTTTCAAGTTCTAAAATACTGCATATAGTCAGTTAAGATCAGAAATTTACATGACAAAATATTATTGTTGAAAATCATGGTCAGTGAGTCAGTTCAAAACATTTAATGTGGAAGATTTCTACATGGACAGACTTGTGGGATCCAAACCAGCCAAAAGGGGATTCTGCACCTCTGTGGCAGACCAGTCAAAAGGAGTACCGTGGCAATGCAGCAACACAGCTCAGGCCTGGTGCCTGGGAATGGGCCTTGGCATCATTTAATTTATTCATAGGAAAGCAGCCTGTGAGTCCAAGAACGGTATCACAGAGGACTCTGACTTCCCAGGTTATTCATAAACACTTAGAGGCTGCCATTCATCCTATATTTGACCCAAGGTAGGTAAAAGTTGGTCTGGGTGATAAATCATGCAGTCACATGACTGCTTTGGGCTGCTGTGGAGTCGTAGGAGCTCACTGGAAAGAAGTGTTAACCAGGAGGCTGCAAAGCAGTGACACACAAGAAAACCTAATGGGTTTCAGCCTCTCCTTGCAGCCTTCCCAGCCTGCCCACACCAAGATGTGTCAGATGCAGAACCAGGTTTACAAAAATAATGCAGGACATAGAGCCAAGCCTCTCAGCTTTGTGTTTACCATATTGCCTTAAAAATACCTGCCTGCCTTTGTCTGATGGTGCAGGATTTTGCAATTTCTACAAATTTATGGACTCTTTTTCCCTTTTGGATGCTGCTGTCTTTGTTGCCCAAATGTATTCGCCCTCTAGACCTTAGAGTCTTCTCATTTCAGCCCCTCTGTACTCTTTTTCCTGTCCCATCCTCCTCTGCAATTACTCTTATTCCCCTTACTGCCATTTGTATCCCTCTTATCTAAATCCATGTGAAAATAGCATGGAACCAATGTTTGCCTAAAACCATTTGCTACAAATATACCAAAAGGATCATATTCCCTCTTCTGTCTCTTCCCTTGAGGAAATGTACTCATTAATTTGATTTCCAGCTCTCATTTTTTTTTAAAGGGAACAAATGACAATTATTGTTTACTTTGAAGTGTGATCTTTAGCATGAATAATTCCCCAAAAGGAACATCTGCTTTACAGATGAGTTGTGACAGCAGACAATATGCTTCCATATTTTGTATATTCACATCTGAGTGGCAAGAGCTGGGACTGAGACTGACTTTCCAGCTTCACGCTGCAGTCCCAAGAGGCCAAGATCACTTCTCAGGAGTGTTTCCTGGCCTTTTGGGGTATTTTGTGGCAGTTCAGGTGTTTTTAAGTGTGACACAGTATCTTTGTGCCTCAAGGTGTGCCTGTGCTACCAAATGTTCCTTGGCCCTCTGGGTGTTGTCCAGCCCTGAGATGACCTGTTTGTACATCCAGGGCCCCTGGACATCAATGTTTTGTGTTTCATGCACTTCCTATTCAGCACGTGGCACAGGTTTCTGCCTGTGCCCAGCTAAGCTTGGCTGGCAGCCCATCTCTGCAGCTTGTTAAAGCTACTCTCTGCACACCAGAATGGTTTTTAGCAACAGCTGGACCCGGGCCAAAGCCTGTCATCTAAATTCAAGCCCAAACTTCTCCAAACTTTCAGGCCTTTTAGCATCCTTGGCTGACACTTTCTGAGCTGGCTGGTGGATTCAGATTGTTTTCATATCCTTAGTAGTACACACAATGCACCGCAAAATAAACATCAAACAGAAAAAGATCAGGTGTGCTTAACTGTGAGCTCTTTATGAAAGCAAGGAAAGAACAATCTTTTTCCTTTGTATGTCAGATAGGTTGAGTAGCACTAAAGAGAAGATTCAAGATACATATCAAGAAAATTATTTCATGGAAATGGATATGAAAGAAAGAGATTACCTGGAGGCAGAGTGGTCTCCATCACTGGGGATCTGTGAAGACAGATTAGACAGACAGCTGTCAGGACTGGTGCAGTTATCCCGTTTGGAGGAGGAGGATTGGGCTGCCTCTCAAGCCTGGAAATCTCTGGATCCTTATAAATCTATTTTCCTTGAGATTTCTCAGCACTCCACATCCAACTGCCAGCAGCCACAGCACATCTCCAGGATGGTGCAGTGCAGGAGCCACTGAGCCCCACAGGCTTTGCTGAGAACAAGAGAGAGCTGGAAAGCCCTCAGCTTCCATGGAATGGGAATGGGAGCTGGCAACACAATCCGCTTCACCAGACAATACTCAATATTTTAACATTTCTTCTTTTTCTCCTCTCTGTTACTGAGAAGTGGCTTTTTACATCGTATTACTTATGAAAAATAACAACACTTAAATGTAGAAAGAAAATAAAATGAGAGTCATACAATATACACATGGACACTCTTACCAGGTAATAACAGAACAGAAATTGCTTAGGAAATATTCCTTATTGCCCATAACAGGGTACAAATCTTCCAAATTTGTTTGGCTGCATTTAATCTCATTTTATTTTTTTAGGAGACTAGGAAGAAAATTTAAATCTTAGTGATTTGTAAAATGGTCTACCAACACAGGAAATTACAATGCTACTTGAAAGAAACAAGAGAAATTAGAAAGCTGTTGAACATACAGACAAGAAAATGTCTTCTTTGTAATACTCCCCATGATGTACAAAAGTCCATTTTCAGTCCAAAGCTGCCACTGATGAGGTATTTCAGTACACTGAAATAGCATTGCTGGAAGGTGTGTCATGGACCTGGATGTTCTTTATTAAACTATGAAAACAATCCTCTCAGAAAACACAAGAAGCACAAGAAAAACACAGACCATGTTTACAACCTGACAGCAGAGCACTTTATGAGATTTATCTTTATGAGATTCTGAAATTCAAGCAGCTAAACTGTTGGGCTGTCTGAATATTTGATGTTACAGGCAGATGCTTCAGGAACAGATCATCATCTTACGTAGCTGGTGTAACTCTACAGGCTCTAGCACACTTATTTACTTACTGAGTTGTTTACTTACACGTTAGCTGAGGATCTCAGAAGCTGGTAGAGAAGGTGACTAGCACTGTTCACATGCAAACAGAGTGATCTCCTACTGATTTCCCTGGGAACAGAACCAGAAACAACAGGCAAACCTCTCTGTCCATATCATCCTCTCCCTATGAATCCACTGTACATGTTGTTCTTTTCTTTCGTTAAGCTTATTTTGCACAGGTTTATTTATTTATTTAGTCAGTTAGTACACACTCAAAATGGGAATGAGATTACACTGAAAATATTTTGTGTCTTTAACTGCTTACAAGGGGTTTACACATGGTTAAAGTTAGCCCAAGCTGCTCACTGATGTGCACCCAGCAACAAAGACCTGATCCAAGGCTCAGGGAAATCACTGGAAATCTTCCTAATGCCTTTAGCAAGGTTCATGTCTGGCTGTGTAGGAGCTAGACTATCCTCTGCATCTTATCACATTTTGATCACAAGAGAAAGAAAAGGATAATCTCAGCTGATCAGAACATGTTTGTATAAATATGCACGTTTTGTATCCATATGTCTTTTTCAAACATATGTCCTTCATTTTTATCTGTAAGAGGAATTTAGCTTTGGGTTTGCTATATATTTTGATAAAATCTAAGATGGAAAATTGCAGAGAATTAATGTTCTTCAAGGACATTTGTGGTTTACAAGAAATAGAGAAACTGGTTTTGAAATGTAACTAAACCCAAGCTTTTGAGAGTGCTATAGATACAGTGAGCCAGAACGGCCTTCCAGAACCTAATGGCAGCAAAAACATCTATGACAAATTCCACTGGGTCTTAGGGGGAAAAATAGCATTTATAACTGATAGAAAGTACTGGGACACTTCGTGCCTTTAAGCAAAATAATCACTCAAAAACCAGAAGGAACCTGCAGTGAGATCAGCAATCACATCTTTACCAGTGATAAATCTAGTAAGAATTAGACCATCTTTCAGGGTGTTCTGAGCTCAAGGCATGACTGCCAAGTAATTGTGATGAGGAGCTGCACTTGAGTCCTTACACACTCTATTGTTCTATCTACCCACTATGCAAAACCAACAAGACTCTGTCACAGAATATATTGCCTCTGATTAAAGATGTGCTGCACAAAACAGGACAGAAAAGCTTCAGAGCCAACTGGATGAAGAATTAGCATGGACCAGCTCCAGTTTTATAAATGACAGTACCATGGGAAAAACAGATCTGGGATAATTCATTTTACCTTTTTGTGTTTCAGTTTTCTGATCTGTAAAATTGAAGGTAGTGATACTCATCTCTGCATTGCAGATCCCTGGCTCCTGGATGAGAGCTGCCTTGGGACTGGCCAGCTCAGTCCACAACAGGAGCGAATGTGAAGGTGTGCATCTGTCTCCTGCCCCTGCCAGGAAAACCAGGCATTTGTTCTTTTGCTACACAACAATTAAGCTATTTCTTCAGTTATAGCTTGGAGCTTTGCAGCTCTTTTGGGATTTATTTGTTCACTCCTTTTCTGGAGTGAAATATGTGACCAGTAGCTTTCAGGTATCTTCTAGGGACTGCAATAGTGCCAGAGTGGTCTGTGGACAACTGTGAGGCAATTTTTAAACAGCCAGCTCTGGTACCCATCACAGGCTGAAGAGGCATAGGGAGCTCAGCAACTTCATATCACGTACATTTTATTTTGCCTTTTGAGCAGCTTCTGTCACTCACATTGAGCTGCATGCAACCATGGCTTCAATTATCCAACCTAGCTAATTAATAACACATTGCTGCGATACTGAGTTACCCCATGGGAGCTGCAGACTAAAGATCGTTAAAAATCTCTCGCTCGTGTTTTAAACAGAAATGGCAACTCTTCTCCCTCTCCTGGTCTTTCTAATTCTCTAAGGCAGCATTTGAAAAATATTTAAGTAAAACTGGTCACTTGGTAAATGGGGCATTCTCAAATTTATGAGCAGAACCTCAGATAAAACTGTCCTGGTAGTTTGTTACCGGCTTTGAATTAATTCTCACAAACAAAGTAACTTGCTCATGGCAGTGACATTTGGAAATGCAGTCAGAGCTGACTTATAAAAAAGGTTATAAAAGTCTTTGCTAATGATTATATGCCACAACTGCTTGTGGCTCTTGTTCCCACAGCATATTTCCAGAAAAATCAAATGTAGACTCCTAGGAGCATAAATTGGAAATCATCCTGCCTCAGTGAGCCTGAACCTCTCAAGTAGGACAGGACTCTGCTGAGACTTCGTGCCTGGAAATGACTGTGGGCAACACTTTCAAAGAACCTTCAGAGATTAACTTGTATAGTTAGAGTCTCTTAAGAGAGATGAAGTTAATTGCTGCAATCGCTTTATTTATGAATTTTAGAATTAATCCAGGATTTTAACAAGTGTTCAAGGCATTTTATTTTATGGTTCGAGGTCTTGAGCCCTAGAGAAAAGGATCTATTTTTAATTCCTGTCATTCCAATCATGTTACAATCTGAATAATACAATTTAAACAGGCAATTGGTGGAAGTAATAGTTAACAAGTCACAGTAAATCCCAGCAGCGCTTACTAAAAAACAAGTGATGCAACAAGCAAAGACAAAGTTAGTCAGGTAAATAAACATGTCTTGAAATTAGCTTTGTTGGAGAGAAAAAGTGTTTCAGTAGAGTGAAGCTGCGGTGCTTGGTAAGAATTAAAGTGCAGTTTATTATAAGAGTGAACTGATTTACTGCATTACTGGTAGTGAATAGTAGTACAGCTTCATGAGGGACCAAATTCTGTCCTCTAGCATCAAAGTTGTAATAAAGAGTTCTAATGGCCATTCATCAGAGTTTTTACTATTTTACTATGTTAAAATTGGAAGAACTAAAAAGGTGAAGACCAAAAAACCTGAAAGGGTTAAATTTTTTGCAGTTTTGAAAAGCGGGATGTATTGAAGCTTTAATAGCTTTTACTATTGTTGTCCTCTGCAAACATCTTCTTTCAATAGCAGACTGATTACATCAGTCTTTCCAATCAGCTCTGACACAGAGTATCCACAGACATTAACAAGCCAGCAAAATGCAAATGAGGGAAACTGTGTTCACTGGTATCTCTCCATGGGGCCTCCTTTCCTCAAGCCATACACTTGTTTTCCATGCAATGGCTGGGAATGAACCACCCTGAGCCAGCTGGAGCTCAGATCCATACCTGACCTCTGCACCTGAACTTGCACACACAGCTCTTACAAAGAGTATTGACCCTGTCATTTAAGAATTTAATTCCTTGTGAAACCTGTTGTTCTGCATACCATACATTCAGATCAAATCATGATAAAGAACAATGAGATGAGTGAGAGGAATAAGGACAGAGAATTATTTGGGAAAGTGCTGGCAGAGGTGGCAATGGACCACCAATGAGGTCCTTGGTGGGATGGGGGACAGGGACAAGGGAAGAAGAGTAGCAGCCCTGTGCTCAGACAAGGGAATGTGCTGCAGGTCAAGGGAATTTGCCAGTGTCAAGTGGGATTAAGAGACTGCCTCTGTGTGAGGCAAATCCCTGTAGACAGGAAGAACTGGGTGGCATTTTTAAGGTGAGATTAAGGTATGTGAAACAGGTGACAAGATAGGAAGGCACAGAGGACTGAGAATATGTAAGTGGAAGATATGATCAGAGCAGCAAGGAAGATAATTTGAGCTGGGGAGATGAAAAGCACAGAGCTGACAACTGGCTCTCACTTCATTCTGTGCTTAAAATTAAATCCATGCTTAAGTGCCTCAGTGAACTGAGGCTGCTGGAAGGGTAATCTTCTAAGTAACCAGTAGGAACATTGAACTCGCTTCTATTGTATATACACACAATCCCACAAGGATAAAGAAACTAACATTTCTTTGCAAGACTGATTTTATTCTGCTCTTGGACATTTCAGTGAAGTTGTTACAGCTGTCCTGCCCAAGCCACAGAAAAAGGGAAGGCCAACAAAGGGCCAGGGCATTAATGTGCAAAGGGCTTTAGCAGACACAGAAATAAGTCCTGACTGTCAAAGAAAGGGCAACTTTTGATCATTCCTATGCTCACCTGCAGGTTAGTCTCAGAGGCCAAGAATCTTGTCGGAAGATGAGATGCTCTTTCACTGCAACTAAATCTTTTAAACATTTTCTCCTTTTCTTTTATATTTTCCAGACATTATTAATTGTGTTTTGATTGCTTCAGATGTTGTTTGGAGCATATCACATCCTGTTCATGTCAGAACAAGAATGAAAAGGAAGTCACACATGGAAGTGATGCTGTACAAAAAGTCAAAAGTGACTAGTCAATTCAATGGTATCCAAATAAAGAAATTTGGGTGCCAACTCTTGCTCTGCCACAACCTTTCAGAGATGATGTAACTAAAGTAGAAGGAGGAATTTAGCCAAGACAAACCTGTACCTCTGAAGCATAGGATGAGGATATATTAGAGGTGGCACAGGACCAGAATCACACAGGGAGCCTGCACACTCCTGGCTCAGGCTGCACTGGCTGTGCCACTCCCAGAGAGCACAGGGCTGGTCCTCCTGGGCTCATGAGCCTTGTCTTAGGGACAGCCTAGTGAAATGTTGTATTGAGACACTGTTCCTTGCAGCACAGCCTCCCAGAGCATCTCAGGACAGGCTCTTTAGTGGCTGTCAGTAACAGGCAAGAACAATAATTCCTTTTCCTTGCAGCCACCGTGTGCCCGAGCCGCACACATCCCTTGCACTGAGCCTGCAAGGCAGCTGTCACCACCCAGTGCCAAACCTGGGAGTGGGCTGATTGCTGAGCACTTGTCCTCATGGTGCTTCCTGAGCAGGTGACTCTGCTTGGGGCACCCCTGTCCCACACACTGATTGGGGTATTTCTGTGTTATTTGGAAACAGCCCTGTTAATTCTTCCCCACAGACATCGCTCCAAAACCCTACTTTCTGCCTGTTTCTGCCTGACCTCCAGTCTTAAACAATTCAATGACTTATTCAAATCTTTTTGCATTCCCTCTGAAGGCACTTATAAATTAACCTGCTATTGTGTTTAGAGTACTTGGGTTGATTTATAAAGATGCCTACGAAATAAATGTCCTTGCAGATGGACAAGTCTTTAAACACATTTTCATATATGAAAGAAATGAATTGTGGTACTTTAGAAAATACAGCAATCAAAAGAAATAATGGAGAATAAAATGGGAGACCCACTTACCAGAAATCTTAGATGTGCAGAAGATTTACTTTTGTAGATTAAAAATGTAGATGAAGCTTTGAATTCTAGGCTTTCTAAACTGTAAAGCCTTGTGATATTAGCAAAAAAAGGACTTTTAAAAACCTTTCAAGATCTGAGACAATCTGAAAGAGACAGCTTATTTGTTCACTTAATGGAAGGTCTCATTCAAATTAGACAGGTTGATTCTCAGAGAGCCACCATTTTCTGCAAAGATGAAAAAATAGAGAAATGCCAAAAGGAGTGTGATTTTAGAGAACTGACTACCATAACATCACTGAGTTCTTATGAATGACAGCACTGTAGAACTGACATTTCATGTGCTTCTCCAAAGTATGCTACATTTCTATTTAGAGCCCCTATAGAAGTTAGTGATGGAGGAGAAGATCCAGAAACTATTCCCAGTCCACCCCGACTCCCTTCAGAATGAATACACCAGAGCACAGAATCAGGTTTTAGAAATGAGCTGAAGTGAATAGGATTGCATGGGCAGAATGTCAAAATGTTTCTAACGATTCACTCACTAACGTTGCATATAGAGGAGGGTTCAAACCACACCACTCAGATCCCCACTCAAATTTCCCCAAAGTTTGAAAATTAGTTTCTCTCAACTCCAATGCACAATGTGCACTCTCTTCCCTTTAATAGCCTGCAATATATTAACAGGTAAATAGCATAATCACCAAAAGCCCCTTTCCTCTTGCTGCAGATTGCCATAGCTTCCCTTTCTTAATCCACATATATCCATTGGCTCTTTCTTTCTATACTGAGGGCAGGATCAGTCCCAGATGAGCCTTTGGCTCACCTGAATGCATTACCCTCTCTTAGGGCCCTTAATCAGTCTGACACCTGGGGAAACACCAGGAAAGGAAGAGAATAAGGAGGACTCAGATCTCTCCTGTTATTTTTCACTGACACTCTCTATAGTATCAGAAATGAAGTACAAGAAATACGGAGCCAGGGCAGCCTTATCTGGGCTATCCATGGGCCAATCCTATTCTGGACTTAAAAAACCTGAAGCACCAACAGTGTGGTTGGTACCCAACATATTGAAATGCATCTGTTCTTGTGTGATGAATCCATAGTAACCGTTTCCTCCTCTCAGTGGGAGACAGGAGGGCTGAGCATTTTTGGAAGTCAAGCAGCTGCTTTAAGGAATCTGATCTACATTGGGAGTGAGGGGTGAGAGAAGGAGAGAAATCAGCAGAGACAAAAGGAGCCATTGCTGGGTTTGCCTTTGCAGTAACTCCCACAGCCCTGCCTGCCCCACTTTGCAAAGGCTGCCCTTCGTGACAGCAACGTTCTCTGGCAGTGCCTGCTCACAACATCCCTTCATAAAGAGAGGTAAATGCTTACCCCAAATGAGAGAAGCTCTCACACTCCACACTGGGGCACACAAGGGCTTGGCTGGGGCTCCCTCCTTGTCAGGTGTTTTACAGGAGACACCGATGGCATTCAAGCTGAAGGTCCCTGCACAGTTGTTTCCTGAGGCTGTCCCAGCCTGGCTCATTTTCCAGATTTTGTCTTCCAAGAGTGCTCTGCAGAAAACTTGAGATTGAAGGTTTCTATTAAAAGCAACCCTCTACACTTCAGTTTATAGCCCTGTTGCCATTTATTTTGCTAAGAACTCATGTTTGGAACAATCAGGAAGTCTGCTGTAGCTTGATATAAGAAGATACCTTTTAAAACAAAGTCCCTACAACAGATAGGACTGAAATACCAAAATATTCAAATACGTATGTGTGTAAGTAATGAGCAATATAACATGTCTTACATTCTTCTCCTATAGCAGCAGAACCACTGGAAGAGATCAAACAGAAGCCAGACAATTTAAACCAGCAATTAAATCTTTCATCAAAAGTAGATATCAAATAGATGCTCAGCAAGTTTTTTATATCAGTGGACCACAAACCAATTATTGACCCAAAACAATGCTTGGTGGATAAAAGCTCTCCTTCCTACTTCCTTAGGAACACCTAAGTAATCATTAACTTTTCAGTTAAAGACCACTGCCTGAATAATTAGTGGTTACTAATACAAAAATTCAGGTACGGTGATGAAAGGTGTCCATACTGTCCTAGGTTACAATGTAAAACGTGACCAAGGGCAGGTATTCTGTTACCATCTTCATGGGCTGTTGCAGCAGGTGGGNTTGCTTTTCAAACCTTCACACATACTCAGTCTGAGTTTAAGGAAACACAGGAGGAAGCATCCAGAATCTCACAAAATTGTACTCAGTTTCCTGTGAAATACTTTCTAACATGGGCTCAGGGATACTCCTGTCTCTGTGCCATCTCTTCATAAATTCTCTGCTCAGATTTCCCAAATTACACACTTCACCTCATCCTGAGGGAGCAAACAGAGACCTTATGCATTCCTTAAGTACACTCAGACACCACTGCATGGACTGGTACATTCTCAAATAGAATTTGTGGTATATGATTAGTAGGCATTTAAAAAAATTGTACAGCTCTGTCAGAGCTCAAATACTCCATCATTAGCTACTCACAACACCAAGATAGTGCACATTAGAGCAAATAGTGGGTTTAAATGTGCATAATGCATCTCAGCCCATGCTTTTAACTTGTAAAGGAATACATTGAAGAAAGTGTCTCTGTCACATTCCTTGGCAAGAACATACTCCAATAAGTCCCATCTTGAAAGCGACAGAAAGTCTCCAACACAAAATGTCTTAAAGTACAAGCACTCCCTGGTACTTACTCAATAACCTAGAAATATCAATCCTTAATCTTAAATCCACAGATTGAAGGAGAGTTTTGGTAATGACCAGCACCTGGCAGTTTCATTTAATTGCAAGTTGGGTACCTTGGAAGAAGAAAAACCCCTTGCTGACTCTCAAGCTTGCAAAATTTATGTTCCAAATAGCTCTAAAAGCTTGTAAGCTCAGGGCAGATATAATTAATGCAGCAAGTTTAGCTGGAGCATCAGTGTGGCTGCTCAGATAAATTGATTGTTTGGGACAAGTGAGCAGGACCAAACGTTGGGTCAGTCCCTGGCTTTGCATGGAGGAGCAGCTCCCTCAGCACGCACAGGCTGCACACCACGACACTCAGCCCGTGCAGAACCCAGGGACAGGGCTCCTGGTGATGGTGGATCATCATAAATTTGTCTGTTTGGCATGAGACAAATGTTATGGACTATTCATCCTGCTCTGACCCCAGGAATATTTAAAAGCAGCTCTGTGGAAAGCCAAAGTATAAATCATGCTAGGAGTGATTAAACAGGTATTTTTTAGGTCTAGAACTATTCAAAGGCTGGGAAAGTCTGTGGCCCAAAAGCTGTACTTGTGTCACTGTTGAGCGCTAGCCGAGTGCAAGAACCAAACTGGATCGGGTGAGGCGGAATTCTGATTTTATTATTTAATTCTAAAACTTATATAGACTTTTAAAAGTTTCTCCGGATTGGGTCAATTCAAAACCTCCCCCTAGGCCCATAGGCCAGGTAGAACTGTCCATCTTTCCAGAGACAGTTTCAATAACATCCAAACCTTATCTTTATTTATAGAACACAGGGAGAAGAAGAGAAAAATTCCCATGGGAAAGGGTCTGTGCTACCACATACTTGGAGTGATTTCCCTGAAAACTCAATCAATCAACAAAATATCAGTATTAAAAATCAGCAGAAGGAATCACACTTCAGAAGCCCTGTCTTTTTATCCTCCTAGCAGTCACTTTAGGCCATCACGAGGAACCACCCAGCTCAATGTCAGTCAAATCTCACTCTGATCCAATACACTGGACACAGATTCTGGTTCTGCTCTCAGCGTCAGATGACTTTTTTAAGCTAATTTTCCACCATAGAGGAAAAAAAAAAGGGAGTAAGCAGTAGATATATATTTAAGAGAAGGGAAATCTGGGACAAAAATATCAAGTAAAAGTTTAACACCTTGAAACCTTCATTAAACTTGAAATTCTGGAGATCTCATTAATGGTACAAACAAGATGCTGGATGGTAAATCAGGAATTGTGCATATCTCAGTCCTAAACTGGCATGTAGTATAGAATCCTCAACAAGCCCATTTTCCCTTCACATCTAAATACATCAATGGGAGTACCTAATTTACCACTCCTGAAGAAATCAAGACTTCTTCAAGCCCAATAGCGTGCCTCAGGCACAGCCAGCATAGAACACTATGAAGAAATCATCTCCGATCTATGCAATAAGTGAGCTTTATGTAAGGGAATTTGGAGAACTGTTTATTGGATAAAAAGATATATTCCTTTTAATTCAATTTAATTTCAGTATTTCTGTTGCCATCATAGATAAGTTAGAGAAAGAAGCATATAGCATTGTACATTTACTTCTTCATTTTAGCAGCTTTCTACATTGTTATTCTCTCCTTAATACAACCTACTCCCTCATTTCATAGCTTTTTTACTGTTCTTTTACATCTCCTGATTCAGCAAACATACTTAAGTGGTCCTCAACCATAAGACTGTTATGACTCTTGCAATAATTTTGAACACATCCTCATGTGCAAGCATTTAAAAACTCTTTCCTCCAATTTGCATTGTTTTGGATTTGCCTGCCATGTTTCCATCTACCATCCAAAGAGATGTATTTGCTGTCTAAAGCCTGCAAGAACTTGCACCCTCCACTCTCCAGCTCAGCCCAGCCTCAGCATGTTTATCTGTTTTACAGGGGCTGCATTGTTATGTCTTCTCAATGAGCAGGCAGCAGGGTGTGCATGCTACTCCTGTTCCCTACAAAGTATTAAATTTCTAATTTCACCCATTAACACAATTTCTGTAACACTTGCAGCCTCTGTGTTTTCCCTACAGAGCTGGTCATGGGCTATTATTAAGCTTTTCATTAGAACTGAATACCTAAACTAATAAAAGCTAGGGATTGTCAAAATATTTCTTGCTACCATGTTTAAAATATAACACCAGAATGTAATTTCCTTCACACCCTTCTTCCCCCAAATGTCACTTCGTGCCAGGATAGCTTTTACCCGCAACATGAACAAAATTTAAAATCAAATGTTTTTAAAATTCAGGAACTTGAATAATTCAATTAACCCATGCCATAAATATTATTGAGTTTAAAAAGCCACTCAAGATTTCAATTCTCAAACATTAGAAAATAATATATAAATCAAAGTACAGGAATCTTTTTTCCACTGCTCATTGCCCCTTAACTTCAAGTTTCTTCAACACCTTCACATGTTTTCAGCTGCTCCTGCATGTTCAGAACAGGCTGTAGTTAGAGTTTCACACAGATCTCCTGGATCTTACTCGATGGCAGATGTTTTCAGGCTTTCATATTGTGTTAATGTTCTCAGGTGCAGATCCACCTTTGAGTACAAGGTTTTCAGAGCTCTTTCCCCCCTCTCTCTGGAGATCTTCTGCCTGGCTTGTAATTCACAGAAACCTGTCAGATTTATATTTTAACAGCCTCCATCAGGATTATTGCATTTTGGTAGACTGTCTGTGAAATGATGAAGCACAGAATGCAGAATTATGGGATGGAAGCGACCTCCAAAAAATACCCAGGCCCTTCCCAAATCCAAATCAACTCCACCTAGCCTTTCCCAAAAGAAATTTATCTTGCCTTTCTTCTTCAAAAGGAACTGTAATCTCTTCCAGAAAATACTTCACTGCTTCAATATCAGCACTGAAAAACAGACAGTCTTATTATCCAACTCGAATTTCTAATCTAATATTTTAAGGGTAACCCTGAGCAATGCAGGTGTACCCACAAGTGCTGGCATTTGATTTCTTGCAAGGGAGGCTGTGTACTCTCTTGGTAGCAGTGTCCACAGGAGCACCCGGGAAGAGGCTGTAGGATGTCCCTCTGAGGGGTTTGTTTCATACACATCACACCCACATTAAGGACTCTCTGCAAAAATGGGGAACATTTCAAGCAGGTAAGAGTGATATGATAGATTAACTTCAGCAAAGTCACACTTTGATAATGGCTCTAAGGCTTTTTAGCACAGAAAGAACTTCATCTTCATGGCATTAAAAAACAACCAACCATGGGGTCGTAAGAAAATGAAACATGAAAGAACGACAAGAAGAATGTGTGAGAAAGCTCCTGCTCAGCAGACAGCAAGCTGAACCACACATAAACACATCTCAGGTGCTGCCAGGTATTTATGGGGCAATAGCTTCACACAGTGCAATGTATCACATTCAGTTAGAAATGATAACATTAAAGCACACAGATTTTCTACCTAAAAAAAATATTGCCCCTAAGAAGTTTTGTCTAATAGCGTGTGTTTAAGGTGACATACAGCATGGATAAAAACAGCAGACAAGGCAGGATGAGGATCACACCCACAGTACAGTGTGTGTGTGAAAGATGTGCAGCAAAAGTGGGAATTTCTGGCAAATCTGGCTTGTCAGTAAAATGATGCAACAGAGACATGAGAGTATCTGATGCAAAATGACCCAAGAGTTAGGAAAGACTCAGACTGGAGGCTTTGACAGCATTAAGTCCTTACCTGTCTGAGGTTCCTCAAAGCTTAAAACAACAGGATAACACAGTGTCCACTCCAAGAGCCAAAGAAAAAATTAGAACATCCCTTTCTCCAAAGTGCTTCTGTCCTCAGTTTACAGGCACTGTGACTGTGAATAGCCAGGCACAGCCCTTTCCTGGTGGGACAGTGCCTGCTGAGACTCCCCAGAGCTCTGCCCTGAGTCAGCTCCTCCAGGCAGCCCCTCATGTGTCCATTGCCTGTGGTCCCCAGCCCTTCCTCCCCCCACTCTCATTTCACAGCCCAGCACACGCATCCAGGCTCTGCAGTACCACATACAGACCCACTCCTGCCAGTTCAGCCCTCAGAGGGTTAAATTTGGGCTCTTCAGCAGTTCTTTCATCACCTTTTCCTACTCCCACTTTCACCACTGCTCAACAGCCCTTCATGCTGTATTTCTTGGCACCACAGAGACGCCAGTGCTCTTGTGGGGACAGCAAGTGCAAGGTCCCACAGGAGCTTGTGTCAGTAGTGCTGTGCAGTCCCCAGCAATTTGAATGTCTTGTTTTCTGTGATGGTGTTTGAGCTACACAAGGTACCTAAGAGTGCACAGAGAATAAGAAAAAGAATTTTCCTCAGTTGCAAGTGAAGCCACTTTAGTAACAAAGAACATACTGCAGGAAAAAACACTTCTGAGGCATTCAGATTTTCATATTGGCTGGGCCTTGAATGTCAGCCACTACAGGAGAAGCATATGCAATTCCCTCTCTAAATCACTTATTCTGATACTTGTTAGGGGTGGGGTTGTTGAGCTACTGAAATTTGTAATAGCAAAGAATGTTTAACTATGTGTAATAACTGGAAATACAAAGTACTGGCTTTCCCAAGTATCTTGATAGTATTAGATATATAATTATAATTACATATCTATTAATACGATGCTGAAATGAGTGAGATAAGCTCAGAAAACTACTGAAGAGAGCAACTGTTTATGGTAAATGCAATTCAAATGAAGATGAAAGGAAAGGTAAGTTGGTCCTGCAGTCCAAGAGGACTTTGCCTAAGCACTTAGATGGCAGGGTGGGGTTTTACTCCCAGCCCAGCTTCTAGCTCTCTTTTGTGGGAAATACCTATGGACAGGCACAAGCACTGCAGTATTCAACATGCCCTTGTGCAAATTATCTTTGATTGTGGAGACCAAGGGATCTGCTGCAATTGTGTGAATATTTGAATGGCAGCATACTAGCTGGTTGTTTCAGCAGCAGCGCCTTACACAAAACAAACACGTTTGGTTTCTTAAAAACAAGTTTTCCAAACATTTTTCCAGTGCTCTTTATATAGGAAGAAGATTATTTATTCCATATTCTGCCACATAAGCATGATGTCTGACAGCAGAAATAGATCCTTTCAGCAATGATAAATTTATAATGGCATACAAGAGTTTTGACTGCTTGTGAAGTTCCCTAATTAATTCTTATACAGAGTTCCATTGGCAACAAAATTTATGTTTTGAGATAATATAAAGCTCAGAGGAGGTAGTGAGTGTGCTGTTCCTTTTTGCACATCTTCTGTTTAATGTCATGTATTGTTAATCTCTTTGCTCACTGAGGGGGGGTATTGTTTATCACTCTGGTAACACAAACTCGCTTTTATTATTGGAAGGAATAACCCTCAATAAGGCTTAAGGTGCTAAGTGCCTGCACACACTTCAGGTGTGCACTGAGGCAGTAACCTAAATGTCATTTACCCCAACCTGAATTATAATTTAGGAAAATTCCATTTTGTAGATTTTCTTTAAACTCCTTTGAAACCGGCCTTGAAAATATATTGGCCTTGATTTTGCAGCAGATACACCTCTGGAACAGACTGAATTGTGTGTGGCTACACCAAATTGTGTGTAAATCCTGATAATTCTTTAGAAATCAAGACAACAAACATTTGATATGTAGTATTTCAGGAGGGAAGTGACCCAACTGCACTCTGTAAATAAAAGGTCTAACACTGCCCTTCAGCAAGGCTTGCTGTGATGACTCCAGTAATGCCTGTACTACACTGAAAATGCAAATCAACCGTTTAAAATTTTGAAAGGTTCTTAAAGAGGTATTTTAAGCATTTCATCTGATCTATAGAAATTTTGCCTTTCTCCCCATTGGTGCCCCAGTCTCTTTGCTCAAGGAAGTTCTAGCTAAGATTGACATATAAGAAAAAAGAGATATTAATATCACACACATTTGGTAGGAATTGTATCCTGCAACGATCAAAGCTATTTTTGGTGCAAAGAGATTAAGAACTTGACAAGTTTTTAGTGTTCAGTTGCAAGACAGAAAAAAAGGCATCCACAGCCACTAATTCATGGGAGGGTAGCAAATGCAGTGTCTTGACTCTGCAATGGCAAAGACATCAAAGGAGGGTGTTGTTGCAAAGGAAATGGTCAGACTAGACGTCCCTCATGAAGGGTTACAATTTTTCTCCAAGTTTTTAGCCATTTGAGCAGCTCCAACCCCAACTCTATCAAATTAACATTTGGAAAACGAATTCTGGACCTAACAGCAGTGCCACGCTTCAGCAAGGATTTTCCAATGGACTACTTCATCTTATTTTTCAAAGCTCAGTCTCCTTTCAGCAAAGTGAGTATTTGGTTTAAAATATGCAAGTAAAAATCTTTGCAAATTTAAATTGGCTAGGAACTGCAGACTGATCCAAACTACACTGAAATCCCACTGATTTAATGGAGACACAATCACACCAGACACTCCCTCTTCCCTGGCTTTCTGAAACAGCTCCTGAATTTGGGACCTGGCTTGAAGAACAGGAAGTTCTTCCAAACAGAGTAGGGAGAGGCAGAAAGGCTTGGGGGAGAAGAAGAAAGGGAAGAATCTTCTTTGGGGAAGAAGATTAGCAATTTCTTGGTTAGCTTGGGGGTTTGCCTTTCATTTCTGATTAGTGAATTTAACCACAATCTGGAAGCATTTCAGCAGAAACTGGTACAGACAAAACTGGTGCCAGTGCCGGCAACCAACTCTGACAGAAAGAACACACATCTTAATTCAACCCCTTGACACCCATCCAAATCCCAGCAGCCTGCAGATAAGCCTTCTGGGACCAGAAATGATGTGTTTAAAGTTTTGAAACCCGAGTAAAATTCGACACCTACAAAGGATAGGGCAACAAGTGTTCTCAGAGATGTTAAACAGAAAGTTTAAGAGCAGAAAGGTAAAGAGCTGAAGTCATCTGAAATGTTGGTATATGACCTCTAATGCTAAATTTAAATGTCCACATTCTCCCTAAATTTCTTTTTTTTAAAAAGTAGAAATTTGATGACTGAAGCAATGAAGACAAAGATGAAATCCAGCAGAATGCCAAGTTCCACATAAGATGGTGATGCAAATATCAAGATAACCTTCCTTTTATACTATTTTATCCTCATTGGCTATGATATTTACCCTGCTTAACCCAGCCTACAAAATCTGCCCAAAATATCTATATACATTTACATATAAAAGTAAAGGAAGAACTAATACAAGAACAGGTGGTACAGATAATTCTCTGACTGCAGCCTGAGCTTTTTTGGTTTGGTGGTTGTTTTTTGGGGTTTTTTTGGTGGGGTTTTACATTTCTTCTATCCAAAAAATTGAGGTCAGGTCTAAACTTTTCCTGCTGCTGTATGAGAGAATAGCAGAGCTAATGAATTTACATTACCTATATGGTTTGACCTCTATCAATTTATTTTGTCATTTTTAGTACCACAGTTTGCCCTGTCCCTTCTGATTACAATGTCCTCTAGTGTTTCAAGTTGTCTCATGTTCTTGCCCCAGCAACAATGCTGCCGTCAGCTCAGCACATCCCCAGCTACCAGGCAGGCAATCCTGCATTCCCTGCAGATCATTCCTAGCTCCATATATACACTGACCAGCTGCATGTGCTTGTTTGCCTATTAACCAGCTGGAGAACGATCCAAGCTATTTGGATATTCCAAGGCATTTAAGAAAACCTCAACCAAGCAAGCCTTTTCCCCAAAGAAGCTGTACTTTTCAGACAGAAAATAGAGAGGAGGGAAAGAAGGGTGCCATCAACTGAAACCTCTTTCCCCCAGGCCAGGCACTGTTCCAGGCACGTCCCAGTTTCAGCCTGAGAAAGAACACCACTGTCACATACTGCTGGAGAATCAGCTTTCCACGGGCCTTTCCCTGAAACCCACACTGGCTTGAAGCCTCTCGTTGTACCCAGTAAGACCACTAACAGCTCCTTACTGCAAAGTGGACATGACATTTCACAAAACCTGTTTAAGACTGATTCCCCAGTGATGGTTGAGATGCAAGATACCCAACACAAACAGTCACAAAACTCTCCCACTTACGGCAGCATGTCCTTGGGAAGTTTCTCCAGACTTGTCCTTCTATTTCCTCGTGCCTCAGAAGTAGAAAGATACTCACATTTCCTTGCAAGGTACATTAACATCTCTACATGGAAAACATTTTACAGGTGATAACTATATTATGCAGACACACGCCTTTACCTGCCATTTATCAGCTGAAATGCATTTGCTGTTAACCAGCTTTCTGTAAATGCAGATTGTCCCATCGGCTTTCCTCACTGCTAAAGGCTCACTGGCAGTGTTTATATTATAAGTGCAATTTGAAGGATTTTTCTCATCTTGTTAAGTTGCTTGGAAAATGGGAGCAGAGATGAGACTAATTCAATGGTTATAACGGGGAAAATGAGGTTTGCTTTTCAATGTAGGAGATGTTACAGGCATTTGCTGCAACAAAAAACCCAACAGATAAAAATAGTATAACTTCTCCAAATTCTGCTTTCCCTAACAAAGCAGTTACCACACCAAATTGTAAAATATAAGCTCACATTAGTCCTTCTTACAACTCCTAATACTTTTCTACAACAAGTATGTCAAAAATATAGCCCATGAGCCAGACTGATCCTTCCAAGTACTTTAATCTGGCCTGCAAAATCCACAGAGCATTGTAATCCGGATCTGGTCTGCCAGTCAGCTCTGAGGTCTCCCTACATGCACAACTTCACTGAGAGTCACACAAGAAAGTGGGAGTAGGGGGAGGATCAGGGTGTATTTGAAAGGAGTGAGAACCCGAGGGAGCAGCTCACAGTGCACCATGGCACCGTCTCTGAGCAGCTTTGGGACCCTCGGGCCACAGAAGCTTCTCCCAAAGGGCTTCCGAAGGAGCCCTGCTGCCCAGCACCCCTGATTCCACAGGGAGGAGTGGGGGGACAGCTTTCCTGTGACGTGTGGCAGCCCAACCTCCTTCACCATACAATTTTACTGAGGAACACCTGACAAGTAAACCACTAAAAAATAAAAGAAACTCCAATTCTTTAACAAAACTCCTCACTTGATACAGATTTTACAGCTCCTGATGAAGTCCAGTACTCCATGAACATACCAATATGAACAGAAGCTGTGCTGTGCAATAATATCATCACTGCAGGAATAAGCATTTCCACCCTTGAATGGGTGTCATTTCACAATGTTAATTGCCACTGGTACTTCTCTAAATTAGTGGACTATTAATAGATTGCTGCTGAAGACAGACTGGAAAAGCTTTGGAAGGAATCCTTGTGCCTACTGGCTATTTGGAGTCAGCATTCCCACTTCAGACACCTAAATCTGCAATTTCTCATGCAGTCCCAGCAGATATAGGACCCTGGTGAACAGGCAGGTCTGCCCTCCCTCCGCCACGCAGGAGGAACCTGCAGAGCATCACCTCTTCCCCATCATGGGGGTGAGTGACCACAGAAAACAAGCCCAAAGCACAGGTTTAGTTTCAGCCAGATCACTGAGCTGCTCTGACTTAGTTCAGAATAATCTGGCCATTAAAGCAACACAGATGACAGAACAGGAGTGCAGACCACTACAGAGCTGTCACAGACCATCCCCTTCCACAGCACAGTGTGTTTAGATTGGCTTCAGCTGACTGGCAAATCCTGCTCCAAGTTAGAAGCTGACATGGGACCACACATCCATCCCTCCCAAGAGAGCACAGTGTTAATGGAAACAACCCTTTCGCTCTCCTCAGAGGTCGAGGTTCTGCATACACATCTAAAATGCAGCACTAAGTTTCTGGATCTAGCACTGCCATCTTTCTACTTCCCCAAGTACTTAAGCAGCATGATACAACCCTTCCTCCCCTCCCTTATTTAGAGAATGTAAAGCTAGGATTGAAAAGTAAGGCAGAAGTAAGTGAAGTCATCTAGCAGCCCTTGATTTCATAAAATATCCCAGTAAGAGAGCAGGTTATAACTAACAATAGGTCTTTTTTTTCCCCCCTAAAGAAGTCTCAGGAGACGTCATTTGAAGGTGTTTAAAAGAAATAAAATAGGTTGTCTCTCCATGGGCAAAGTAGGAAAAGTAGGTTTTCATGTGGGGGTGCTACAAAAAGAACAAAGGCAGAATATCTGCTGAATCACCACAGTCTATCCACGACACTCAAACAGCTCTAATTCTCCAGAATTTGCAGTACCCAGCAATCAAGCAATAGTGCTGCTGAGAGGAATTTTAACCAGCACTACAGCAATCAAACAAAAGCAGCACCACTGCAAACTACTTTCAGATGACATCTACTGGTACCATGCAGCCCCACATAAATTTGTTGGCATGCAATAATAATGAAACACAATCCTGCTGGAAGTCAGCCCAGAGGTCCTCCTCCTGGGGGAGTCAGACGATTAATTCCATGATAATCACTGTGGAGAGTCACTTGAGAGCTACGTCAGTCAAGGGAGAGTTCCTTGGTCAGCATTTTTAAGAAGATAAAAAATTATTATCAATAATGAGTGTGGTCAGGAAAACAACCATGATGGGGAAAAGAGAAAATAGAGGGACTACAGGGAGAGACTTGCCATTACTTACAGGTAATGCTTTGGATATCAGCCATGTCAGCCATGATCTCTGCCATGCTGCAAGGCATCTCTCACGTTTCCATCCAGCCTGACAAACTGAGTTACTCTTTACAGAAACTTTATAATGGTACAAAACCCAAGACTGACAAAAACTTCCAAATTATTTGATTAACCTTCAGGATTAGAGTGTTTTTACTGCAATGTTTAAATACATATTTTACTTCCCTCTAGCTACAGAATGACATACATCAAGGACTTTTGTGACTTTCTTTTTAAGGATGATACTGGTAATTACTGACTTCCTCCTTTTGAGTAAGAGGAGAAAGTCTTGCATGCACCATGAGCAACCATCCACATAATAAATTTTATACTTTTCTGAAATAATCACTGCTAATTCCTTGCACCTTGTCAAGGTCTTTGTCTTGCAAAGCACCAGCTGTAGCTTCCACTGCCTTGGTGAGGACAAGGTTATGCTCAGCACCACACAAGCAGAAAATTTAATCACAAAACAGAAATAACATATAGGTAATAGACTGCTTAAAGTAACCATGTGAGAGAATCTCATTTTTGGGAATTACCAGATTTACCTATGCCAGGATGTCAGATTTTCACCTGCCTGCCCCAGCTTCAACAGCAGACACACCTGTCCTCAACTTTGCTCCTTTTCCTGGCTGTCACCACTGCCTGTGTCCAGCCAGAGCCACGTGGACACACAGCTGTCACTGCCTGCACTTCCATGCTGCAGTCAGACTGACGTGCAGGCACGCTGAGGCTGACTTTATCCAAGCTGGGTAATGATGGCAAGAAGTTCAGCCTTTGTAAGGGTGTTCGGAGCTTAGATACAGATTCATTCTTCCACCTTGAAACATCTGAGCAGAATACCAAATTTAGGAGACTAGTCATTTTGTACTCCCTCAATAGTAAATGCAGATAGGCAGACACCTCCAGAAAATTAGCAGATTGGAGTCTGAGTCACACTCCGGGGGTGTTTGTCTCTCCAGCGACATAAAGGAACCCGAGGGTTTCACTCCCGACTGGCAGGGCAGTGACTCCCTGAGCGATCCCTGCAGCGGGGCAGGCAGGTGTGGGCTGCCACACACAGGCTTGGGATGAACTCCTCCCGCAGCTGGGAGAGGCTGAACTCTGTTCCTGGGATTTAACTGCTGTTGGTGTCAGAGATATCAGCACGAGCTTGCCCTGCATGGGTCTGTTCCAACCAGGGGATGCTTTCTCAAAGAGACAAACAGCATGAAAAGTGACATTTTCATTACATCCCTGTGAAGGAGTTTCAGAGACGATTAAGCAGACTGCAAATGAGGGAAATTACTTTGTGAGAAAATCTTAATTATTTTTAGTTCCTACCTTCAGCAACACATTTGTTTTCTTAGAATTTTACTTGCCTGTTGTATAGGATTTTACAAAACTTACTGTACATGGGAAACAACATAGCTGTGAGCAGTGATAAGGAAATACAGCTTTATCTTAAGGTACCAATCCCAACACAGTAGAAACTGGAACAACTGTTGTGATGTGTTTGTGAAGAAGCAGCTGAATTCTGCTTTTCAGTTCTCCACGGGGAGGTTTCCACCAGAGCTGGCCAAGAAACAGCCTAAACCTCAAGCCCACCTCCTCACATTTGCAGTCAGACACACTGCTGAGGGATCCTTGCGTCATGGTTTCTGTGGGTTTTGATAACGGTAGAGTGGCAGGATTCACTTGTCCTATTTTCCATTTTCTTCCTGTTGCTGTTGTAGCCTGTATCCTCTTGGATACAGAAAACATCTTTTTATGTTACAACAGCAGGGCCATTCCCAACACACATAGATACTTCACACAAAGGGAATTTTTAGTGACTACAAGTTGTGTTGGTGATATGACACGGATTTTAATGGAGTCAAAAGGTCCCCTCTGAATGCTGCACCTTCCAAAACAGCACTGAAAAAAATGAGACTGCCAAAGAAAGATCACACTGCCTACTGTACCCCCATCCCAGCTCTACCAGCACCAATTCTTGGACTTTCACAGACCATAGCTCAAAAGAGCAACAATCCCTGTAGGAAAATAAAATTGGTTCTTTTCTGAACAATCTTTGTTCAGTACCAAAGACTACATTTTCTTTTCTAGAAGGGAAAATCAGATAACACTGAGATTGAAGTCTCTCTTTTACATTTCCAACCTTCTCCCCAGTCATTGTCCAGAACAGTGTGAGCATGTCCTATAGCCTGCTCCTGGCAGGCATGGACATGCACACAACAGTGTTTTCATAACAGCTGGGATAAAAATCTTTTTATACCACCCAGCTGGCAACTTGCCATGGGAAAAACAAAAAAAAAAAAAGAAAAGAAAAAGCCATTTACCTGATAATCTCCTTCTTGTTTAAATGAGCTGCCACTACAGCCACGGAAGTGGTGCAAGTATAGATCACATATAATTAATAATACATCACAAATAATTGGTGATGCAGTAAAACAGCAGCAGAAGTCCGTGGGGATCTGAAGTACTGCTAACAAAGCAATACATTTTGTGATTCAGCAAGCAGGAATTTTAATGCCTTCAAGCCTGAAATAGAAATGTGGTCAGCTGGCACTAAGAAAAGTTTGATCCCTCTTTTACTATAATGGCAAATTCTCTATAAATGCACATAAATTTCAACAGTATAGAACTTTGCTTTGTGATTCAGTAGTAAAAGTGAAGTTTAAAACTTTTGTCAGTCTTACTGAAAATTATACATAAGATTACAAATAGATTCCAAGTTAGGGCCAGGCTTCCATTCCCAGAAGTAGTCTTGAGGTATTTGTGAAACCATTAAAGTCAATGGAAACCAGAGAGAATTATTTGCCCTGTATATTGGAATGGTCTCTTTCTTTAGGATTTTGCACACTATAAGAATACAAAGAGTAAATAATAATAATAAACTCAGCTTGATTTACATAAACTCAATTTTCCTTGATTTTATACTTTAAAAATTAACCAAAGAGTTACAATGACAACTTTAAACTTTGCATTTCCAGTTTTTGAAAATTCATAACTCTATTACTATATTAAACACCATTTTCCACTTGGTATTTCCAGAAGATGTATAATAGATTTGTAGCATCATTTAGGAAATAAATTCATTATGCTTTTCATTAAACTGTACTAAGGGGAAGAGGCAACCTTTCTCTATTATTGATTCTCATGGGCAGTCTAGGGTGAAATTTTTGATGTAGTTTTTCTGAGGATTAAAAAGGTGAGCATAAAAAATGTATTATTGATTGCGCACAGCAAAGTACAGTATACTGCTCATCCAACTCATATATTATTGATTAAAACACTCAACAGTTCTAACCTTTCACTTGGTTGCTCCAAGGTAATTTTTTTTATGAGGATGTCAAGGTACTGTGCTTACAGATTATATTTCCTGGGGAGTTTGGAAAACTCATGGAGCAGCTACCGGAGCTCTTTAAAAAGTCTTAGTTGATAATTTTAGAGTCCCTACAAGTTCAAAGAAGAGGCTGGTCGGGACAGAAGGACACCTTGCACCTCATGTGGGAGGTGCAGCTGATGGAGCACCCAACCCAAATAAGCCAAGGGAAACTTCATAACTGGTCAGGCACACAGACATGGGACTGCAAATACCAGCCTGCATGCTAAACACAAAAGCAAAAGGTGCCTGAATTTAACACCTCTATACCTGGAACAGTACTGGAATGAAAAGGGGATTTATACCTTAGGAAGCACCTCCTGGGTCAGCAACCCCTTTCCAAAATTCTGGAACAAGTCATGTACCAGCAACTGATCAGAACTGAAACATGAATTATGATCAGAACAAGTGAGGTCAGAGCCTGTGGTTGTCTCCATGTTGCTGGATTCTTACACCTCACAGGTCTCTCTTCTGAGCCACAGTTACATTTTGCACAGTGCATTTATCTCCTTTCCAGAAGCATCTAAAATAAGGTGTATATATTTATTGCATTTGGTACAAGGAGACAAAATACTGGATGATGAAATAAAAACACAGAGTTACTACAGAGAATCCCTCCCTAAAATGGTGTGAGGTTTAGAATAGGAAGTGGGCAGGAACATGACCTTTGTGCCCTGAGATCTGTAAACAGAAAAAGCTTCTACTTATAGACAGTGAATGGAGATACAGAATCACAGCATGGTGTGGGCTGGAAGGGACCT
>VZTH01013428.1:8153-24119 GCA_013397815.1 Aleadryas rufinucha
AAAAAAAAAAAAAAAAAAAAAAGTCTTAATGAGAATTCAATGCCTCTTTCTTTATCAGCATATTAGTTGGAGGCTGGTGTTAGCACCAACACAGACTGCACTTCTCAGTAGGGGTTCTTTGGTACTTTGGTACTTTTCATTCCTTGGAAGGCTGCAGTTGGTGTGTGAATTTTCACAGCCCTTGGGGCAGTAATGGGGCAGCAAAATCACTGATATATCTCATTTGGTATTACCCAGAGTGAGGGGAAAACACCCCAAACCAACACAAAACATAAAACAAGAAAACCAAAACCAACACAAAACACAAAACAACAGACAAAACCAAACCAAACCACTAAAAATTCTGTGATCGTGCACAGAGCACACACAGTCTTGAAGAGAATGGTGCTGTTCTTCTGAGGCTTTGACATGCACAAATTATGTGACAGTGTTCATCTGTGATGTGGCACAGATGATTCAGCTCTCACTTCAGCACACAACTGCCTGAGTGTCACTTTGAGGTTCCTTTAATATCATCCTGTCCTTATAAATAAGACCCTGGTATTTGAATTTTATGAGTCCTGGGTGGGCTCTCAGTTGCCATGGCATTAGCTCTGCTGTCTGGGTTCAGTGCAAGCACAGCACCACAGCTGCCAAGGGCCTGATCCAAAAACATATTGTAAAAAAAGGTTAATGCCAGCCTTGCTGCAAAATGTCACCTCAAGCCTTAAACCCCGACACTGTTTCTTGCCATTTGCCACTGGTCACACAACATGACTGATATGAGGATTTCAGCTGAGAGGAGTTGAAGATTGGTACTGCACATCTTGCTGGGAATGCTGATTTATGAAAAAATATAAATATCACTGATTTATCTTACTTGCCTTTTGATTTTTAAATGCAGAGTTTAAGCAGTGTTCATTTATACAGCACATCAAGCACCTCCCTGCCAAGGCTGGCAGGCCAAGTATCCGAAATATATTCCTGCAGCTGAGACTACCACATTTTCAGCCTGGTTCTTCTTCAAGCCATGCAAACTTCTGGACTGTTAACCAGAAAATACAGGTTAAAATATTATGATTAATATGTACTTCTATAAATACGTCAATATCATAAGATAGAGGAGGACCACTAGGAAAAAAAAAAAAAAANGCACAATCTCATTATAGGTGTGAAAAACCAAAAGCATACATAAGATGTGAAAACTCTCCAAGTCCATCCAACAGTATGTGTGCTGTAATATTTATTTATATAATTATATTCCTAAAACATATTATAATATAATTATTTAACTGAGAATTTTGCTACTATGCAGGCACATCAGATGAGAATTTAACTATATGGAACTAAAGATTTAAGATAAAAAGTCTTGCTTGACAATGTAATTTTTTACTAAAGAGGTATAGGTACATAACTTTCCAAAACATGGCATTTGGCGGGGGGGGGGAGGGGGGTCCATCCTTATATTTTGTTTTGCTTTTCCTCAGGAAAACACCATCCTGCTCACTGAGCTAGGTCATCAGATCTCTAAGTAATAAAGTATTTCTCCTTCCTCTTTTTAAAAAAGAAAAAAAATTAAAATCATTAAAAAACTCACCCCAAACCCCAGAATCACAATATTTGTATGAAGTGAGGACAAATCTAAACTAGGAAAATCTTCAAAATATATTTGTGATATTCAGCACAACCTCCCTCATTTTGATCACTTCAGTAGAAAAAAGTTTCCTACAGGTATTTCTTATGATAATGCTGAGAAAACTCTTCTTAACCAAAGTATCTGGCCCATTTTCAATAAGACAGCAATTCTACAGATCTGTTTATCAAACCACATCTATTTTAATTTCTTCCAGGTGAAACAAAATCTTTCAAATGTCTCTTCAACAGAAACTTCCCGGTGGCGTGNTGCCAAACTGTCAGGCTGAAACTTTAGCTACCCTACTTGAAAAGATTTGGATGTTGTTGTAAGTAAATGCAGGTGGTTCATCATTGAAAATAACTGAAAATGTTTTCATAACATTTTAAGTGTTCTCCAGTCTTAGTGGGGAATTAAAGTATTTACAACACACTGAAATTACATTTCAAGCACAAAAGCTAAAGCTTGTTCAAGCTTTTCTTCTGAGGTACTGAACAGCAATTTTGTCCAGTTGGAAAAAGTTATTAGAGGAAAGATGACTGACTTTTAGTCCTAAAGGCAAGCATGTCCTTTGTACTCTTGGAGACGGAAGAGAAGGTTTAGCAATAAGATTTTAAATAAAATAATAATAATAATNCCATCCTGCTCACTGAGCTAGGTCATCAGATCTCTAAGTAATAAAGTATTTCTCCTTCCTCTTTTTAAAAAAGAAAAAAAATTAAAATCATTAAAAAACTCACCCCAAACCCCAGAATCACAATATTTGTATGAAGTGAGGACAAATCTAAACTAGGAAAATCTTCAAAATATATTTGTGATATTCAGCACAACCTCCCTCATTTTGATCACTTCAGTAGAAAAAAGTTTCCTACAGGTATTTCTTATGATAATGCTGAGAAAACTCTTCTTAACCAAAGTATCTGGCCCATTTTCAATAAGACAGCAATTCTACAGATCTGTTTATCAAACCACATCTATTTTAATTTCTTCCAGGTGAAACAAAATCTTTCAAATGTCTCTTCAACAGAAACTTCCCGGTGGCGTGAGAAGAATGTGTGACACTTCACAGTATTGTTCCTTTAGTTTTAGGTACAAATGAAGTGAACAGCAGAGCACTCCACACGTCAATGGCCTTATCTGAAAAACACGTATTTAACAAAGGATTTTAACCTCATTTTACAAGACTGACTACATCACAGTTATGTACACTTGTGATTTTGTGTAGCTTTCCATGTGCTTTATGGGTAAGTTCATAAATCTGTCAATAATGCCATTTTTGAGTTTGATGAGGAAATTTTAATTGAGTGGAGCAAGAAATGAAATTATTACAGATGCTCCTAACTACAAGTCGTTGGTGCTACCTAAAGTTTTCTGTGTTTTTGCCTTGCTTCATCATAACAGGCCCTAATATTACTGCTCTTATTTCATTCTTGTCTTGATCCTATAATCCCCGGCAAAATATGGGTCCTTTATTTTTGTCTTTTACGAGTAATAACACAAATAGATATGAAGTTGAAAGATATGTACATCAAATAACACAGGAATGGGCAAGCAGCAAGACTCCATGTTTTGTTGATGCTGAAAGTTACTGTGCCCTCAGTTGGAAACAGGACAATTTTACACAAAGTGAAAACTACAGAGAGCTACTGAGTGCATGCAAATGAATCTTCACTCTGGAAGCCAGGACCTGCAAGCAGAGCCATGGAGCAGAACTGGAAGAAGTATCACATTCATTTCTACATTCTCTTGGGCACCTATTTTCACTCACCCTCAGGGAGGCTGAACCTGGCTTGGTCCAAAGTAGTCAATTTTATGTTCTTGCATTCCAAATTCGCTATTTTAATTTACAGTAAAAATTTTGGGTTTTTACACAAATCAGTAGCAGTAGGTATTCATTGAAAGTTTTGGTTTTGGTTTGGTTTGGTTTGGTTTTTTTTTTTTTTGCTTAGAGAAAAGTGTTGTACCGGTTTGAAAGCAAACCAGTGAGACTCCAAGTCAGAAATACAATTTAATAGGAAAAATGAAATAAATGCAATAGTACAAAGAAAAAAACACTGATAGAGTCAGAATACAACTTGGCACCCTGTTGGTCAGGGTGTTGGTGGTAGTCCAGATGAAGTGGTCCTGTTGAAGCAGTGATCCTGTAGAAAAAGAGTCTGGTCTTTGCCTGAAGGTCCAGCGGTAGCTCTTGTCCTCTGGAAATCCAGTGGGAAAAGGCTGTCTGTGGTGTTTGGAATCCCAGTTTATATTCAAGATGGAATGCTTGGTTTCTCCCTCTGTGTGGAGCTTCTCACAATGGGATGATAAGGCATTGATGGGCCCATTAACAAAAGATTGTCCAGAGGCAGTTATCTATGAGCCATGGGCAGGGTCCTTGATTGCCCATTAAACAAAGATAACTCCCGGAGGGAGGAGGCAAGGAAAACACTGCCCCACCTGGTGCCAGATGGTTATAGAATACATGCTTTTGGGCACGTCTTACACTGTAACCTAAGACAAGTGTTCAAGGAAAAAAAAAAAAAGGAAATTGTGTTCTTTGGAGACAATTCATTTTTTTGTTTTAAGGGCAGCACTGAATCTCTGACCGTCTCAGGCAGCCTGAGTTTCTCTTACCAATTAGAAGACTAAATACTCATAAGAATAGATATTTGTAGCTGCAGTTCAATAACATGCTTCTTAAGCAAGGGTGTGAAATCTGCATGTGCTTTAATTTTGATGGAAATTCTGAGACATTTTGATCCTAGAAAAGCTTACTTTATCCAAAGCCTGTTTCACCCAAAACCTCAAAGATATGGTATCACAGAAAGGTTGATGTTAGTGGATATTACAATAGAGAGCAGAAAAGATAAACTACAAAAAAAGAGATCTTGAGCATTCAAATTTTTGTACTACACTGGGGAATAACCAAATGTAGAAAAATCTGTTCACATAGCAT
Source organism: Aleadryas rufinucha (assembly GCA_013397815.1). Taxonomy (NCBI): domain Eukaryota; kingdom Metazoa; phylum Chordata; class Aves; order Passeriformes; genus Aleadryas; species Aleadryas rufinucha. Next base: position 12,701 of record VZTH01013428.1, read on the forward strand.
TTTTGTTGTTGATCGCAATACCACGCCCAGACCTCACAAAGGGCAGAATATGAAGTCTATTCCCCCTCAGGAAGAGAAAAACTAAAAAAACCCACCTGGCTGCAGACAGTGGATGGCTCCCAGACCTTTCATCCCATTCAGCTGTTTGATCTTCTGAATTCTGATGATGCTTCAGTTTTGCAGGCTGCTGCCTTCATCAATAGCTTTGATGCACATGGAAAAAAGACTGAAGGGCTCCTCCTTCACAGATGACCCTTGTTTAAGATGACAGAGAAAATTGCATGACATCCAGGGGAACACTGCAGAAGCAACAAGAATTTGGAGCAGAGGTGTGTAAAAATCATGCCTGTGACTCAGGATTCTGCAGTGCAGGAGGACATAGAGGTCTGGGGTTTTGAGAATTTCTTTGCTACAAATTACTGCAAAATTACTGCTAGTAAAAACAAATACATGTGTGTGCACACATAAACACACACTGCTGGTCACCACAAAATTACCACCAGGAAACAAAGTACATATATAATGCAAGAGGAAAGTGGCTATTCCTGTGGTACAATCAACAGAGTTCATTGTGAGCAGATTGTGGGTTACTTAATGAGTTACTTATATATTTTCGTGCAGACACAGCAGCTCCTGGAATAGTTGTTGCTGACTCCTGTCTTCCTGGAAGGTCAGTTTGGTATCCAGCTATTTTGTTCTGCACACATCCAGGGTTCTTTGTCCTGCCAATTGTGCCCCATCATGAAGTTTGTACTGACCTTAACTGTCAGGGCTCCCACACAGATCCTTCATTGTCACCACATTACCAGCAGCACCTTTGTGATGGCTCCCTCAAAAACATAAAAACTGATGTGAACTGGCACAGGATAAAGATAACTTTTTCATTGGTCTTCCACTCACAGTAGACAGCCAGAAACATTTGATTACTGGGGGCATTGCAGCCAGACTGCCTTTATCACTAGACAGATTGTTCCAGTCCCATTCGAAGCTCTTTTTTCAGACATGGGACACAATTTTCAGCCTCCAGAGCACCCTTGAAAAGAATGGAATTGTGCCAGCATGAGACAGCAGAAGCTTCTAATGATACAAGCAACTAGGAATGATTGATTTAGCTGCTTTTGTAATTCCCATCCCTTCAAAGACTGATGCACCTGGAAGAGACACAACCTACACAGCTTCATGCAAGGATTAAATGGGTGTTTGGAAAAGAAATTTCTGAGCATCCAGCACATCAGTGTAGAGTTTGATGAGCTTGATTACTATTAGTCTACAGAGAGCCTTAAAAGCATTGAAACAAGACTTAAGTTTTCAAGTCTGAATATGATAATGTCCTGTTTTTCACCACTGGCAAGGCACACTGGTAAGATTTGTGTCTGCTGGCTGAATGTTTTTATCAGAGCATTAAAAATCTTGTGAGGATGGAGACAAGCCAGAAAGTCTTCATTTGTAAATCTTACATAATATGTGTTCCCATCTGCCACTATTTGTTATGGCTAGACCACACTGGCTTGCACTGGTCACACAGCTAGGGTCTGATTTATTCTGTGTAACAATCTAAAGTCTGTTCTTATAACACAGTTCAGCCTTTTTCACTCTGCTTCTTTAGGTTACAGTCCTTACATCCAACCTTGTAAACAACTCATCACTCTACTTCCCATTGTTCTCAACCCCCTTTAATTGCATTCTTACATAAAATACCAATTAACACTGCCTGGAGTCGCATCATCTACTGAGTAAAAGTGTTTTGTCACATCTCTGGATTTATTGAGGTCGTAACTTTATTTGCTCATCATTCATGATGTGAGCTATCACAGAGTCACTTTATTTTATTGAAACCACTGAATATGAATCTACAAATGCTTGAAAACCAACGGGAAGAAGTCATAAACTGAATGAACAGGACAAGAGTTAAAACACGTGACTTTGCCAGCTCAAGTTTGTAAGCTGTCTCTTAAATTAGCTCACCAGACCTTCTCCAGCTTCTCTAATTATCTCTAACCCGAGAAAACTGAGGGGTCAAACCACTTTGGCCCAGTCCTGACTCAACCACAGCTCTCACACTTCAGAAAAACACATTTCTCCTGTTGCTTTCACACACACACACACACGTGTGACAGAAGTTCAGGGAAAGATCACAAAGGGGATTTGGCAGAACAAAGCTTTGTTTCAGTTCCTCTGGCACAGAGCAGAGGCCAACTCCAAGCACTGTGCAGGGGAAGGATTATCTGCATTAATTCCAACGAGCAAGTGATCAGCAGTTAAGAGCTGCCAACAGGAGCCACAGGAAATTCACTTGGAAAGAGATCTTGCTAACAGCTCTCTTCTTCCCTGGCAGCAACTCAAACCCCACAGGCCTCAAACACCTCTACCCACAGGGATCCACTAACTTTTAGGCATTTCTGAATCGTAAGAAACGTTCAGAGTCTTTATTAATACAAAAGAAATATTCTGAAAAATAAATTGAAGTTAAAAAGTCTGTCCTGACACAACCTAATTTGAACTGAAGTACTGCTCCAGATAGCTCGGTTTATAAAGTGACCCTGAAACAAACATTTTCAGTGATTTCTGTGGCTCTGATCATGTGTTGCATGCAGACAAGACTCTACGAGAATACAGCCACTGAAACAGACAAGGTGCTTGTATTCTGGCGTGAAATAACCAGCATACCTTTTTTTTAAGAGAATATAGGAGAGAGTATTTTTGTATTTTTTTATTTTCTTCCCAGACTGAAAACCAAGAAGTCAGAGCAAAATGGGGTGAATTTTCATCTCAGGCAGTTTTTTCCCCTTTATACATTCATAACTTGAAAGTTAATAAAAGCAGTGTTAGTTAACTAAAAGGATTTACAGTTCAGATGACAGATATTATAGAATGAAAAACTGCTTAAATATTCATGCCTCTAAGTGAAGGGATCTTAATCTACAACTAATTGTAAGAATACTTACTGTCAAAGTAAATTGTCTTCAACTGCCAACAACAACAACAAAGTTTCCTAATTCTAGTATCTCTCTTTTGCACTCTGTATCCCAGAAATGCACAATGAAAATACCTGTTGATGAAGAGCTTTTAAAATGGTTATGAAATCCTACAAAAATAAACAGCAGAAGTAATTTCTTCTCTGTGATAAAAGACATTCCTCACCTTTGGAAGGCTTGGCCACTGAGGTGCAAGGCTGAGTCTTAAGATTGAGGTGAGGAATTCCCAAGACTTTAATCAGTTGCGCCCTTTTTGCTGCACCTGGTGTGTCTGAACTTCTGCTACAGGAACTGAAGCCCCCCTGTCACAGTGCCAGTTCTGATCCTGGTGATGGAATGCCATTCCCTCTGATCCTGCACACAGTCAGTCACCCCTGCTACCCCCTGCCTTGTGACAGACTGGGGGACAAGCGGCATGAACCAACCTGCTGTGTCATGGCAGCAAAAGCACAGCCCCCCAGTGAGACTTCAAAAGCTCCAATTTGAGGCAGAACAGCTCAAAATCAGAGCAGCTGTGAAAAAGCCGTGGCAAATCATCTGCCAGATGTAGTGAGATCCAGCCTCTTTCCCCAGAGTGAAGATTTATGGCTGGGAACAGTAGGAAAACCTCTTTGTCAGAGAAAACACTCTCCAGGCAGCGTCCTCCACCACTTGATGAATGTCTCCTGCCAGTCCTGAGTGTCCTCAGCTCTTACCAGCTTGACAAGATTACTGCAGCACCAATAAATAAATATGACAGCAAAAAAATGCAACTAAGTTGTTATATTTCCAAAACTGCACAAACCCAGATTATCTTCCATTGCACTCATCCTTCACTGCCACCCTGATTCTTGCATTTCCTGCTGCAGGCGTTTTATCTGTGTTTCTTCCGTTGCATTGCTTTCACACCTTTCCTTCAGACTACTTTCTTATCATCTGATCTTTGGCTTTCTTTGAGTATAAATACTTGAATTCAAGATCACTTTAAATAAGCAATAACAATTACAATGAAATCTTTACATCTCAACGGTGATTTCGGGATTCTCAAATGAATTTCCCATAAAGGCCTCCCATAATCAATAAGTAAATTTCACATTCTTAGCCTGGGTGTTATATTTTTTTCTCATCTGGATGCAGTGTTTGTTTTAATAAGTAAAGCACAAACCACAGGAAAAAAAAATGCAAACTTTTGGAAGCAATTCCTGCATTTCTGTGTTTACTAAGGTGAACAGCTCTGGAAAGAGTAAAATGCCAAGGATGGAAATGCTGCAATGCCCTTGGGCTAAGAGAGAAAAAAATCACCTGCCTGGGCAGCCAGAAGGGAGAATGTACCCCAAGATGCCTGCTAGTCTCATGATGCAATCCAGAAAAATCCTTAGACATTTAATGGACCTTAAACTCATATTTATGAACTAGAGAAACAAGCCTGAACAATCTCAGGGAAGGGAACTCAAAAATCATGCATTGCAAACTTGCATTCTTGTGCACCTACATCTCATTTTACTGTTGAACTTGTGTCCTTATAGCTCGTATGGATTATTTTGTCCACCTGGAAGTGTTTGTTGTGTAATGTTCCTGAACCGTATGAAAGATAAAGAGCCTTCCTTGCTTTAAAAACAGTGCATTCTTTATTTAGCTATAGCCATATGAGTCACTCGAGAAACTGTAAGTTAGGACAACCCAATTACAACCTCATCCTCCTGCATTTCTTATCTCTTTGTCTCTTGGTTTTTATTTAGTGATAACAATCATAAACAAATTTATAAAATAAAGCTGTCTATGACTCTCCAGTGCCGTGCTAATTGCCAATACTTTGAGCTAGGTTATACAGCCTTTCATCTTACTTTTTTTTGAGAGATGCTTTTTTTTTTTTGGTGGATAGAAGACCTCCAATTTTTCTTAAAGGTAACAATTCTATACAAGAGAAAGACTTTTGATCACCCACCCCTTCTCTTCAGCCCCTATTTTCTCTTTTCCATTAAAAAAAAAAAAAAAAGGTAATATATGGACTACAATCAATATATTTGTATATTTTAATTCTTGGAACAAATGCTTTTAACCAATAAAACAGAAGGCCCAGTACTTCACTCTTTACCTTTCTTGCATGCCAGGGTTTTCTTCCTGACCACTACAACTGCACCTGGAGTACCATAAACCATTTGGCAACGTGATTTTATGTGCTGAATTCTCAATAGAATAGGAAAACAGAAACTGGCAGCATTAGCTACGTCTCATTTACACTTGTAAGGTGTGATTTTGCTCATAAAAATGATCTTCTAGTGCCTGAGAAGAGTTCCCCTGAGAATATTTCAGTGTGCCAACAAATGCCCTAAGTATTAGGATCTGACTAAGCAATTATTCCATGGTGCTGTTCACCCATGTTATCATTACTAAACCAACACTGCACCTGCTATTTCTATTAAAGTGTCCTTTTTTTCCAGTAGAAATCAGATAAAAGAGACATTTTCAGAGTGGAAGGTGGCATTTCTGCTTTTGAACAGGGAATCTGGTGATTTCTGGCAGGAACATGACTGCAGTAGGAGGGAGAATTCCCCTCCAGGCCTGTCACCTCCCCTTGCCCTGCAGCCACCTGGTCTGGTCCTCCACTGAGATGACCTGGGGATTGTTGAAGCAATTTTAATATGGAAAACACAGAATTAAAGCTTTGTAGGAGTGTGTTTGCCATTGAATTGGCCCAGGGAATTCAATATTCATTCAAAAGAAAGCAAAAGGTGTTACAGAAAACAATTGTTTGTAATTTCTGGTTGAAACATCAAGCACAAAGTTTTCTCTTACTGGGAACACAAACTGTCTTTCAGCGTAAATAAAGGACAGATGTTTGCAAGTCTGATAAACTTTCCCCAACATGTGTTGAATGACGGCAGACAACAAATTCCCATGTTTCATTTAAAAAAAAAAAAACAAAACTATGGCTTCATTTGAGCAAGAGTAAAGAAATTCTATGAAGGTATCATTTATCAGAGAATTAAAAAAGAAAAGAAGCAAAGGAAAATTATTTTACTCTCACAGCTGTTCTTCATTTCCTGTGGCTGACTGAAACAACTAATTATTCAAATACATTTATTACACTGTCTTTAAGGAGATGGTTCAAATCACAACCTCATCAAATTATGTTGGCTGTTAATCAACTAAATATTTAAAACAGACAGTCAGAGCAGTGAAGTGAAATTTAGCTGGTTTAGGATGCTTCTCTGTGGATGTCAGTCAAGGTAGTTTGGTATAACAGCATGGAGACTTTGGGAAAGAAGCAATTCAAGCCAGCAGGGAATATTTTTAAATGTGAATATGGCTGTGGATAGCTCTGTGCTGCTCTGGCTCTCCTTTGGCTGAGGGTATCACAAAGACTTGGTCTGTGCCTTACAAATTCAGCTCTGTAGTGTCAAAACATTTTCCAGCAGCAGCAGATCAAAAGCTGTAGCTCATGTGTATCCTGTAAGGTTTGTTTTCACTCCTAGAGGAAAGCACTGCTTGTGCCACATGGCAGAGCTTTTCAAATGCACGTGTTGAAGGCTCTGCTTTAGAGATGAAAAAATGAAGAGTGAGAGCAAAAAGCTGTAGCTTCTTTTGTGACTTTGCACTGCAGACTGTTACTGAATGCCTGGTATTTGGCACCACCCCGATCTTCGCCCTCTTTTTCTGTCTTCATATTTCTTCATGCTGAAAATTTTGTGAAATTAGTTTTTGGTGTAAAACTCATACAGCACATGGCAGAAGTGAAACCAGTGGCAGCTGGATACTCCAAGTTTTATTCCTTACCTATCATTAGGAGTAAGGAACAAGTTTATTTGCCTTATCTCCCAGGTGTTTTCTATCTATAGGACATGCTCTACTGTCCTACAGATAGTTCATATCTGTAGGACAGTAGAGCATATTTCATATGCTCTACTGTCATATTTCCCCTCCATTCTTCATATGTTCATATTTCTCCTCTGTTATATGTGAATTCGTGCTAAAGTGTATAAAGTTATATTTTATGTTATAAAGTTAGAATAAAAACAAACCCGAACTGGCCTTTGACAAGACCAAAACCCCACACAAAGCCAAGTTTCACAGGAAAACATTCTGATCATATCACCCACTGCATAGAAGGTTTCCCGGCAGAGCTAATGGCCCATCTCGACAGAGTTGATGGCCCATCTCCGAGAACCTCCACCCAGCCCAGGTGTAAACGACCCAGATTAAGTATCCCGATATGGACTACAACGACTCATCAGACAACTTCCCCTGGTGATAGAAAATTAATCATGAAGCAGGATATGCTTTGTCCACCCCAACTCCTGAAAGCTACACTTCATGAATATGTGAAACAGTGAAAGAATGCTCATCCCTGGACTTTATGCACAAGAACTGTATAAAAGTGGACCCCGAAGGACAGAAAGGGGTGAACACAGGGAGGTCTGATGCGATAGAGGTCAGATCATTGTTCACCCAGTACCAATCCCGGGCTTGGTGCTGTCCTTTTTATTCGATCGTGGCATTGCGTGTTCGAATCTTTCGGACATTTAATAAATTTTATATCTTTTCATTTTAAATTGGGCGTACATATTTATTACACCTCCATTCTTACTCTTCAGTCTCATTTGTATGTGCAAAAAGCAGCTAAGAAACCAAGAAAACTAAGGTGAAAACAGATCCAACCTGTGACCTTGGCGTTCCCTGGGCACTCATGTACAGGAAGTGTTGTGAGACTTGTCCAGTGTGAGATTTGCTCATTATGAGGCACAAAAACAACAACAAAAATGGGGTGGATGAACAGAAGCTCTCCCCTCTCCTGAAGCATCCTCCTCCCTTGCAGGTGGCACACACAGGTGTCCTGCCAAAGAAAGAACACCAAGTTAGATGTGTTCATACAAGGATTGTTTATTTTCTCCTTAGGAAAACCAGCAACTCCCTCCCAGTGGTGTCAGCTCATACAGGAGAGTGTCCCAGGGGGAAAGATAAAAATCCATCCTGCTTTGCAAGGGGTTTGCTGCCCAGCAAATGTACCAAGTGCTGCCTTCTTTTTAACAAGAGGCACCTCGGTAAAAAGTTCTCTTGGTTCTTAAGGGATGCCCAGTACTGAAGGTACTCTGAAGAAATAAACCTTTTAATGTATGCAGAAAGAGAGGAAGGATTCCTTCATATAGGAAAAGATAACTAATAGGGGAGATTCAGCTTTATGCTTCTTTTACAAAGCGTTTCAGAGGCTGTAAAAGAGGTATTGAAATGGAATAAAACAATTTCATGCCCTATAAAGTGGAATTAATGATCTAAGCTTGATACAATGATTTTGTGTCTGCAGAAGGGTTTTTTAGCACCTAGTTCCTACTGAGGAAGTGCAGCCTACTCAAAATAGGTGTGTTTACATCTGTTTATTTTTTAACTTTTGCTTACTTCTTTCTTTTGATTTGAAGTTTCACACAGGAAGAAAAACCTCAAAACAAAACAAAACAAAAAACCCCCAACCAACCAACCAAAACCCCAAAACAAAAAACAAGAAAGCAAAAGCAAAACCCCCAAACTCCAAAGCTCTACATAAAAGATGCAACAGCAGGAGAATCTCTGAGCAGAGAACAGGAGAAGAGATTTTCACAATGAGAGTGTCCAACTTCCTGGACCGGGGACAAAAGACACTGTGATATCCCCATCCTTGGAGGGGTTCAAAATGTGAATGGTGTGACCCTGAGCACCCAGATCTGATTTCAAAGTTGAATCTAACTTGGAAGATGACTGTGACGGGGCTGAAGCACCCAATTCCAGATCTCCCTTCTGACCTGAATTGCTCTCTGAGTCTGTGCCCTGCAGGGTCCAGATGACCTCCAGGCACTCTCAGCTGTGCAGTCCAGGGACAGTCTCCAACAGCAGCCAATGGCACATGCCCAGAGAAGGGTACAAGCACAAGATGGGACATGCTTTTGCCTGCCCTAACCACCCACTTTATACAAATTGATGCAAGGACACAGAGACAAAGGTTCTAGTACAAAGGTGGTATCTTTACAATGAATAACCCTCACTGGATTTTCCAGCCATCAATCCATCAGACTACTTTAATTTGTAGCTTTCCAGCAATCCTGAGACACTCAGGTTTCTTTCTGTATGGATTAAGGTACTAGACTGAAAATTACTGCATTTCCAGCTCAGGCATGGAGTTGTACTGGGACATCTTTCAACCTTTGTTTCCCTGTCACTCTTGTCCTTCTTGCTCATTTCAGCTGTAACTTACTAAGAATAAGATTTTATCACATTTCTGTATGCCCTTAGCATGTCACAGCCATGTGACTGAAACAGCAGGGACAGGAAAATGGTTTCACTGGGGGGGAGGCCATGCCCAAGGTCATTGCAGAGACAAAGTGATGTGAACCCCTCCAAGAGTCAGTGACAAGCACTTGTGTGGTGCTTCCTCAGATCTTTCAGTGTGCAGAGTGTAATTTATTCTCTATTGTCACATCCCACAATAGGGCTTAAAAAACCCCCAAACAACCATAAGGCCTCATGTATCCAATAAAACTCTTTATCTTTTCTGATAGAGAGAGACCTTTGATTAAACTCATAGGTCTGGATCCAACACACTGCAGTAAATTAAACCCCAGGCATTTTAATTAACTCATACTTCTAGAGCTAAGGCAAAACAAATATGGATGACACTGAAAAAATGTAACATGCTGCAGTTATTGTAAGGGACAAATGTTGTTTAATTAACTTAGCAGAATCCATGAATCTTTGTTTTAAAAACTGATTTTGTTTTCAGTAATCCAGTCATTTATGTAGATTTGAAAGTAGAAAGACAAATGCTTTGACTTACACAATGTGGCTTGCAAAATTAGCCTGCAGAACTCTGACTCTTCTAGTTTTGTCTCAGCAAACTTTCACCCTTTGCCTTTCTGCCACTCAAGCTTAAAAAATACATAAACCCAGAACTCTCTGAATCCATGACCTACTGCACTTCAGTGTTAATCTTTCAGACCTTCTGACTTCTTCATCTGAATTTTTGATAAAGAGTAAGGATGACTGAGTCAGAGCAGCCCATCAGTATCAATCACTGGAGCTTCACTGTCTCCTTGTGGTGTGAACCACCATGTGTGGGCCAGGTGTGTCTTAAGAGTATGGCTGGGACTTGTCTGCACTGGACATCAGGCAATTAAAAAAAATTACAGTTTGTAAAGCTACAGAAAAGGGATCATTTTTGTCCTTGGGCCTCAGTGTTTGAAAAATCCTGGTGAATTTCTCTGTAAATGTGATGATCTGATAAGTTGCAGGAGAGATGAGCTTACCCAGGCTGCATAATTACTGAAGTCCAACAGATGAAAAGCCTTGAGCACATTGTGCCTCATGAGCAAAGTGCTGCTGGGCTGCATCATTTACCAGCAGGGTCGAAGGAGGCACCTGAGTCAGCTCAGGACAGAGCTCTTTGCCTCTTCCAAGCAGAGAGCAGGGTCTTTCAAACAGCAAAACTCCTTAAAAAGTGAAAATTGTCAATGTTCGGCTAATTTTTAATTTCCATTTTGATAAGGAAAAAAGAAGAAGACATGGATATTCAAACCTTTTTTTGATGTGCATGAATCTTGTCTTCTCATCTCTCATTCATGAGGGGAAAGGCTGTTCCAATAGGCAAATTCAGACTGAAAAACACAGCTCCTGAAGCCCCTCCAGGATTCTGTCTGACCTTGACTCACCCACTACTTGCCTGTTCTCCTTTTAGCTAATCAAAATGCAGATAAAACCACAGTTTGAGACAGGACACTGCAAATAAACTCTTAGTCATTAGAAGAATCTTATTTAAAAAGAATTTCAGCCACTAAAATAAAGAGAAAGTTAACAAATTATAAGCACATCTTCCACCTTGAGCATCATTACATAAGAACTGCATATTTTAACTGAATGAAGCCAATTTTATAAAATACACTGGGTTTAAATTCAGAATTTTTATCTTGCTTTAATATGCAATTACTGTGCCAAAAGTAGTGAGATTACAATGAAAACCTGTTTCACTACATAGGAACTGTTTATGACTTCATATTTAATTGTTCCTAGTTCCCTCTGCTCATTTAAATGGAAATGTCATCATGTACATGCTTTGTTAGGGTTTCTGAACAGTATTTCTGAACCACATCTTCCTTTGTGAGGTGGTTTCTCAGCCACACTTTGTGTGTGCAGGTCTGTGACACCTGAACCTTCCCGTGGCACACAGGGGACACAGAGAATGGAGGGATCTCCCAGCAGTGGGGGAAACTGGGGGTTCAAAACTCTGATTTCCTCACAAATTTAGCAGCCTTTGCAATCACAAATTGTTCTCGCTTCCCTGAGATCCTGGATGTTATTTTCAATTCAGGATATCCCCTTCCCATTTCCCATTTCCCATTTATTTCCCCTTTCCCCGTTCCCCTTCTCCTTCTTCTCCTTCTCCTCCTTTCCCTTCCCACTCTCCCTCTTCTCCTTCTTCTCCTCCTCCCTTCCCTTTCCCTTTC
>VZTH01013428.1:24137-51566 GCA_013397815.1 Aleadryas rufinucha
CCTTTCCCTTTCCCTTTCCCTTTCCCTTTCCCTTTCCCTTTCCCTTTCCCTTTCCCTCTCCCCAGGCCATCCCGAGCCTGCTGGGGGCACTGCTGTCACAATTTAGGGTTTGTGTGGAGGTTTTGAAGTACACCAGGAAGGGCTCCTGCCCTCATTCACACAGCTGATCTGTGCAGATATTTCCAGATGCTCCTCTTCCTTTGCCTTTTTCAGGCAGGGAGAGGAGAGGGAGGATCAAAATTACTTCTATAAAAATATTTGTACTGAGGACAATCATTAGAAAACACTTAAGGTTTAAAAAGCTATTTAAGGCAGCTGTGATGGGTTACCGTAACACCCATTATTGTAGCTAATTGTGAGGATGTGGAGACAAACATTTAAATCTTTGGCCAAAGGTAACACATACCACAGAAAGCACAAAAGGGAAACAAAATTTCCCTGGTACAGTTGAATTTCCCACATCACCAACCAGTTCACTGCATGGCTTATGAAATCTGGTGTGCAAGACAGGTAAAGGCCCAGGAATGTTTTCCCTGGAAAAAACACATTGTATGGTAGGAAAATTTCCTGTCTGTCAGAGGTGATCTGCTACTCAGACTGATCTGCAATCTGTCGTGTAAATGGGGCAATTTTTCAGCTGCTGGATTTGACAGAGGTCTGGGAGGAACCAGGCTGGTGGGAAAAGGGATTTGGACAAGGACATTTCCTCTGGCAAGTGAACAAAGCTGTCAGTGATGAGGAAACTGTGTCCTTGTTATAACCACAGGCAGGTCTTCTGCCAGGGACAAATTACAGAGACACAGGCAGTTACAAACCCTTTAAGTATTGAGGAAAAGAGTGGCAAGAAAAGCATTTGAATAATGGATAAGGGAAAATCCAGGCTTGAGTCACTGGAAGTCTTTCACCAGCTGGTGGATTTTAAAATGGGTTTAGTTTTAACAGGGTGTGTGTTCATCTGTGTGCAAATGAACACAACTGTGACAAATAATACCTAAACAGACCATTTGAAACACTGTCCTCATTCGTCACAGCTACAAAGTGTGGCATCTTCTTGTATTTTATTAATTTTTGACCTCTTTTAGTTGACTTTTGCAAGAATGTAGCAATATTTGTGTCTATTTAAATGTACTAAACATTGTGTAGGGAAGAAATTACAACTTGCACTGTTTTCCAAGCTGAAATTTCTGCTTCTTGAACAAAGTATTAGGCATAGAACTTTTATTTCACTAATGGTCTTTTTCTTTCAAAATACAGAATTGGAGAAGATGATGTGCATAGCTAAATTTTATCTATAAAATAAATTTATTTTGTTCAACTGTGACTGCTATTATTATTAAATACTAGCTGTTGGGTTGGGTTGGGTTGGGTTGGGTTGTTCATTTTTTACAATATGCCTCGGAAAAAACCTCAAGTATATTATGTCTGTTTTCCTGATGAACCTCTCATTGAATTTGCAGCTGTCTCCTCAGCTATTCTGCAACGAGAGCTTCTCTCAGGCAGATAAGATTAAAATTATATAGATATGACATGAGTCAAAATGAATCTAGCATTCAGAAAGAGTCTGCTGTTAAGACCTGTCAGAAGGCACAATAAGTGTTGTCTCATTTTAGTAATAAGATCTTGCAAAATGTGTTCTATTTTGATAAGAGCAAGATGGGATAATCCATCACGTCTCAGGGTGCTGAAGAAGGGCAATGAGTTTCCCCTCCATCCCACTGTTTATTGTCACCTGCTCCACCCCCAAGCACCTCCCAAAAGCTGCCTTTGTGCAGCTGCTCTGGCACTCAGAGAAATTTAATTTACAGAGGAGATTCCACTGCCCTCCTTTGGAGAGAGACTCTGCTCACGGACATCAGCAGTGAGGAGGATGAACAAACATTTCACACATGCACTCCCCACCTGCATTTTGTGAGGTTTTCATTATCTACACACCTGTCCAAAGGGTGTTTCATTTATTCACAGGTCTTAATGAATAAAGGAAATGCTCTTTCTATTAACACAGTGGTAGCAGAGGCAAGCACAGAGACTCCCTCTCCTCCCACCAATCCATATCTCTACCTTTCTTTTCCTTATTTAGGATAAAACCCAGGCCAGGTTCCCAAATTCCTCACAGCAGTATAACTTTACTAATGGGTCCATAAATCCCAGATAAGCAAAATAAATAAATGAACAGTGTTCTGCTGGATCACTACAGACAAGAAATTCTGGGTAAAATCCAGAGAAAATGCAAGATTTAAGAAGTTTGTGTCAAATGCAACTGTGGGAGAAAGTGCACAGGCAAATAGTTCCATTTTAGTCTCACTTCATCACGTTCTTCCTGTTGATTCATTCATTCCTTTCTCCTCACAGTATGAATGTCAGTGTCATGTAAATGCCTTTCACCACCATTTAGAAAGTCAATTTGTCAGAACATTGAAAAAGGCCTATTTAAACTTTCAGCTACAGCTGAAAAATATCTCTCTCTATAAAGCTCTCAAACCAAAGTTTCTCTGAAAGCCAGAAAAGGTTTTAATAGAAACTAATTGAAAATGTACTTAAAAAGTTAAAGTTATGTATAACTGGGAAAACGCTAATAATATTTTTTCTTTTACATCTTTCTTCCTTAGTTATTTTTTTCTCTCTCCTTTTATGCAACTTTCTGCAAATGCCTGATTTGGCTCAAAAGACTTTTCAACCAGACAATAGACCCGGATTGATTTACATTATTTGACACCTGACCAGACTTTCTGCTTCCCAGTGGAAGGCCCAGGATATCCATGGGATTTAATCCAAAATAAAAAGCAGCGGGTCGTTCCAAGGCTAAAAAGGCAAAGGTGATAAAAGACCACTCACAGCAAGATTAGCCCTGTTATTTCTGGGGCACCAGCAGGAAGGACATGCTTGAGCTGGTTCTAAAAGTACGTGTGGCTACCCATGTGTGCTTATCTTTTCTGTTAGATAACTGAGCAACTTAAATTTAAAAAAAAAAACAACAAACCAAAACAGTAGAGATGAGGTTAAAAATTTGCATGACAGACTAAATTTTCTCAAAACTACTCCACTCAAACATGAGCAGTTGTAACTTATGCTATAAGCTAAACTGAGACATTGTGTCTGTCATCATCTCCAGGATAACATAATTTATGTTATTTTTGCTGTCAACTGTGAAGTTCCTGTATATTCCCTGAGAATCCTGCCAATCTTTAGGAAGTCAGCTGGTTTGGGGCTCTTTAACAGATGGGAGATAAATCAGTACAGGATAGTTCATCTCCATCTTGCAGGAAATAATTGAGTTTGTGAATCTCCCCCCTATTAACATGCATAGAGTCAGCAGCAGAGACAACCTCGGGGCTTTATACTTTTGCTTTCTATTGGAAAGAGAGGATACACAGAAACCTGCTTTAAATAATATTGTGGATATGCATTTGTATTAATGTGTCCACATACATATTCACCTATACAGCCATCCCACATACTGATATTGGTACATCCATAATAATTTAGGTGTTAGAGGAGGTGAGGACAGGAGCTGGCACAGCTGACAACTCCTCAACCCCCTGAACATGCAAAGTATGTCAACACCCTCAGATATTGCTGTGAATTCCTATGGTAAATTTAATATGGAACACCTCCCCACACTTTAATGCAGATCTCCTGAACCACCCAACAGAAGGAATCACTCTGAACCACTCAAAGGTTTCTGAAAAAGCTGCCCAAGAGAAACCAGAAGGGACAGTAACATTTCAGGATGTTAGAGTAATATCTATAAAACCCAGCTACATTTTTCGGGAAGACTAGTGGTCCCACAGCTGCTAAAAGCCACACACTACTTTCATTAGGGAACTGAGATATTTAGTAAGAAAAACATGAGACAGAAACAGAGGAACCGTGGGTGGATGTTGCTATGTTACAGTGACTCTTCTGAGAAACTTTTGCAGTGGAGGTAAACTGCAGAGCTGGTGCACTCCAAAGCCAGCCCATTAATTTGGTCATCTTCTCCTCTGTTACAGAAGATTTCCCAGTTACTCTTGGCAATGGATTTCCTTGTGTAAAACCAGGTCATGATCCGTGGGGGAGAATCCTGGGACTCAGGGAAACGTGCAGCTCCATGAGCATCCATGCTCTGCAAGGTGAACCAAAATCTCTCTCCCACAGCACAGACCCTGCCTGCCACGAGTCTTTGTGAAGAATTGGAAACCCAGGTCCTCAAGCAATTCAAATTAATTGTCTTGAGAGAATAGGTCAATTATTGTGTGTGAAAGTGAGTCTTAAAGCAATTAAATGAACTGCCATCTGAAATGAGAAGTAGCAAGAAACATACTTTCTCAGTGATCTCAAATTAGTCTAAAACAGGAATCCAACCTGTCATATCTAGGACAGCAAGGAGACACTTCCATGTCTCTTGCTAACTTTTTCCATTGATGGGACACTGAAAAGTTTCAGGTAAACCTGAACAAATGACATTTGTATAATATCTTTAATGTTTTCAGTAAAAAACCCCAGATATAAATGTGCATGTAATCTATGACTACAAGTCAGAGCATTTATCATAAAGGACATCTAAGGCTTTAATGTGGTGATCATCTTTTTGAAAACTAAGTTTACATCCTCATTAGTACACTTAATGCTGGCTGGGACCATTCCTGGACACAGAGGCCAGCATTTCACGAGGTCAGTCCCTGGCACAGCTTTGGCCTCTGCTGACCACCAGGTCCCTCTGTAATTCCTGGGCATGATATGGCAGCAACAAAACTCCAAGAACCTTTACTAACTGGCAATTTTCTTTAAAAATCTTGTTCTGGAAACAAAGAGAGCTCATGATGATCAGCCGTGGTCTCTGCTGTGCCCGTTCATGTCACTGGGCAAAGATACTTCCAAATAAATTGAATTTTCTAAACTAGACACAGCCCTTGATTTCCAGCTCCGTGGTAAGGACTACAGTGTTGAAAGGAACATCAGTGTATCTGTATGTCTGCCCTACCCCAAAATCCTTACTGGTTTCATTTATTTACAAAACGTTTTGATTTCTTTTGAACACAAACACTTCCCAACAAGAACTTTAGCTGTTTTTTCATACTGCAGAGACTGAGGACAGAGCACCAGCTGGAAGACTCAGAAAGAAAGCACTCCTTGGTGGACCTTTGAGTGGTGTACCTTTGTTTTTCAGAGGCTGCCTATGGATAAGTACAGACATGCTACCTTAAGGTTCCTCATAACCTAGGGCTAAAGGATGGGTTACAGAGAGATGATGCTCTCAAAAAAAAACCCCACTCAAACACTTTCTGGATGTGCTCTCTGCCATGATGCACATGAGAATGGCATTGTGAGGGTGTTGCAGTGCAATAAAACCCTGTCCCAATTCTTCCTACTCTCCTTGGAAGTATGTGACAGGAATAAAGGCAGAGGGAACGAAGGGAGAACGTCTCACATACCTCAGGAAAAGGGCAAGTGAGTTAAAAGTTTCATTTCACACAAGAATAATGTACTTTCTTCTTAAAAATTAATCACAAGACTCTTGTGTACTTTATATCATCTGCTGTATGTTCGTACTGTGTCCTGGAAAAAAACATATTGTTCCAATAGTTGCTGAAATCAAAGGGAAAAAAAACCAAACAAACCGAAAACCCTAGCAGAACAAACAAAATAAAATCTACAGAGAGAGAGAGATACCAAAGCTATTTGCAATTTAAAAAAAAAAAAAAAACAACAAAACCAACAATGTTGGTTGGGATTTTTTTTTGTTAAGAAATCTTGCAAGAATCAACAGTTGTAATAAAAATGTTTTGTTAACACCCCTCATCTCTGATATGACAAACTGCAAACACAATTCTAACCCTTATGTAGCCAACCTCATAAATCACCGTTGTGCTGCTCTCCAAGCATCATGGCTAGAAAAACTGTACAGTGAGTCATGCTAACAAGGGGTTTAAAAAAGATCTTCAGGATATGACAAAGATTCCTGATGTTTTACAGTTACCATTACATTAATTATAATGCAGCCTTTCATATCAGACAGAGCTTACAAGAAATATGGAGAGAGGGATTGCCACCATTGCATAAAAGCTTTGCAAACTTGAACAGGATGTTGTTTTTCTCTCTTATTTTTATTTCCTTCATTGTGAACTCACATCCATGTAATATTACATGAAAATAATTATGGACTAAAACTGAAACAAAAGGTTTCTGCAAAGCCCATATGTTTCCAACATAGTAAAAAAACCCGACCCCAAAAACCCAAAACAAATTCAGACAAATAGATAAAACTCAGAATGATTTCTGCACCCAGAAATTAAAATACAGCTGCAAGTGGCCAGATTAGAGACCTGACTTCTGGTTTACCTACGAAAGTGTTCCTTACAAGCCTCTGAAAAAGTTGTGTATGCATGTAACAGATTTATTACAGGAGTTGGTGCTATGCAAAAGGCTCCAATGCATCAGATGTTGTGGGCAGAAAAAAGACAGAAGCACTTTCATCATCACTTAAAGGAGGTACAGCTGGGATCAGAAGGAATTGATGAGCTGATGGGTACAAGTGGTGAGCACATACCTACAGAGTGACAGAGAAAACAGTGTCCCAAGTTGCTGAAATGTGGTCTTAGAATTACAAAAGATAAGTTTTCAGAAGCCCTATGTGGCTTTTTGGCATCACAAACAAGGAGTTTTAAGGAGGCATTGGAGAAAGGAATGATGTGGCTTTTTTTTTTCTCTCAGAGAGGCACCAGGAGTTTTGTGCCTGGATGTACAGAAGGGCTTCTCTGGAGGCAAAGGAGGCTTTACAGCCACAGAATGACAGGTTAAACAGGCTGGGCTCTAGACCAGGTGGGGGATGTACCACACAGGGTCTCTGGAAGCTCCAACATTTACATCTTTCATGAGATAACAAAGATGGAATTGATGGAAAGTGAGACAAAAGGGGTGAAACAGACATGGCAATAGGCAAGGAAAACCTCTTAACAGTGGCAGCCTGATCAGATATGGGTAGTCCACTCCTGTATTTCTTATGGCTATTAAATATATCACAGTCATTAACCTGGGTGCTCAAGGGACAGCCTTAGAAAACTCTGGCTTTGTGGACAGAGCTCCCTTCTAGAGGGCAGAATCTGAAAGACTTAAGTGTCAAAAGCATCACTTCAGAAGAAAATCCTTAAAATACATAAAATAGAATTGCTCATGTCATTTCCACAGGAAAACCTGCATGGCAGCCTGGTTTTAAGTGTATTAATTATTCTTTGCTCTAATGGAATTGCCGGTTTTGTAAGATTCTTTCTAAGGGAAAGGCAAGAAATGGGTTGATCCCAGGTGATTAAAGTGAGCCTTGGTATAACAAACAGCCTTCAAATAAAGATTGAAGGCTCTTTGAGGTAATTAGTTGTGGTTAGTTTTGTAAAGTGATTAATGATTAGTGAAAAGACATAATGGGCAATAAAATATATTGAAACAGCTGACTAAGATTAACAGTGGAAGACACACAATGAAACTAGTGGGAAAATACATCAGATTTAAAACTAACAAGGAAAAAAAATAACAGAAAACAGACCTAAATTTTCCACTCCTTTTATCATTTTTGTCCAACAGATGATGAAACTATCTTGATGAAAAACTGCTGAGAACTAGTATTAAAACTTTTCTCACAATACAACAGTGTTTTTTAAATGACAGTCGAAGTCAGGCTTTTCCAGGATCTGGGGTTTTGGCTCCTCTGCCCAGGTTGTCTGGTTCCTGGATCCTTCTCCATTACCTCCATCTCTCACAGACAGATCCTGACCTCTGCTGATACCTGCAGTAGGACTTCCAATACCATTTTTTTTTGTCCCAAGGAGAAGAGTTCTATGTCACTGTAGCAGATCCTTTGGTCCACCTACACTTTGCAGGACACCTCCAGTGCAGGCACAACACCAGCAGTTTCATAACAGCAAAATAAGCAAACACAGAGCCACGGTGGGTTTTGGAACAAATCACCACCTCTACTGAGGGAAAGCTAAAATATCAGTGATTTACAAATCAGACCAAGCTCCTGGGACAATCTATTTCTATATCAGATTGTCCCCCATCTGTTGCTACAAAAGGGACTGAATATGAGAAGGCAGAGCTAATTATTAATATCAGCTATTATTAATATCTGCTATTAATATCAGATAGTAATAGGGCAAAACTACAAAATGTGGCCTGCTCATTTACACCTCCAAAACCTATCCTGGGAAGGAAAGCTGCTAGGCTTCTTATAGATAAGATTTTGTAGGCACATACTACACTGAATTTGCTATTTGCAGAGAAACTGTGTGTCACTCTGAAAGATCTGTTTATCAGGCTGTAATTCACTCATTTCCTCTCCCTGTTTCCCTTGGCCACTAGACACCCTTCAATAAATTATGATTAATGCTGGTAGTGACTGACATAACCCAAAGAAAAAAAAAATCTGGATGTGTATAGTTTCGGGTAGATTTGGTGTTCATACAGAAGATGAAGGGGTTTCTTTGTGAGAGCCCAACTCTTTCAGTAGTTGTGTAAGACCAAAGAGAATAAGATGGACTAATACTGGTGATCTTCTGTAAAATGGTAGTCAAGACCTTAAAGACAACCTTAGGGAAAAATGTATTTCCTGTTACCCTCTGCTACATGCTTACACTGAGCACATTCCAGTGTTTCATTTGGCTGCCCTGCCTTTAAGGAAAAATGAAAAGCCTGGCTTGTGGGATTCATAAAGGAAATGCAAGTTTGTTTTGCTACTCAGACACTAACTCATACCAACCCTGAAAAAAAAATAGATCTGCACATAACAACCAACTCCATGAAATTATTTTGCCTCTCCTGGGAAATGATCCACAACTAATTTATGAACTTTTTATGCATATGTTGGCAATAGCAGCATCCACCGAGTGACCACTGCACGTCCCTGTTATTGCAGAGCCAGGAAGGTGTCTGAGAATTCCCGATTCCTACACCCATGATGGCCAACCTTGACTGGGCAAACAGTTGTCTCTCTTTGCACCACAGATCTGTTTTAGCATGACATTTAATGTGGTTTACTACTGCTTTTTCACATATGTTTTTTAAAAAGTGTATCTAATCCCTTCTTCCTAGGAAGACCAATCAGTGCCTTTGCACTCTCACTGCCATGAAAAAGCTTTTATGAGATATGAATACAAGGGCAGCAAATTAATTTTAGAATTTCACTTCTAATGGCAGCTCCTAGTTGCTTTGAGGACTTCACTAATTTTTACCCCAGAATGGCAGTGAGAATTATGACTCTGTCTTTTTGGCAACCCACAGAACAAAGCAAAGTTACTGCTGATGCTGCTGAGAAAGAAGTTAACAGCACACATCAGCTGACACACACACGCAACTCTGAACCACTCTCACTTCCCATAACTGTCCCTAGCTTGTCTTCATTTTTTTGTTTTTGTTGCTTCTACCTTATATTATTCTCTCACTGCTTCCCAGCCCTTTGCATGTTTGTTGTTGTGTCATTGTACTCCACAAACTGGTTTTTAGGCTCAGTTGCCAAGAAACTGCATTCTTTAAAGCAATCCTGGTGTGTTGTCCCTCTTATTTACTCCACATCAATAATTACCAACAGCCACCTGTTCCTGCCTTGATAATCTATTTTTCATGGAAAATCATCTCTGCAAAGAGGGTTTGTGCTTCTTTGGAACACTTGAGAAAAGAATGGGAAGCAAATTTAGGCAGCAGCATCAAAGTTGGTGAAGTGGGGACAGAAGGGGCTGAAATCCTCTCTCATGTATTTATGTCAAATCTCTAAATACTGTAAGTTTGCTTAGCTGCTGATGAATGGGATTTCCACACTTTTATCTCCCACATTCCTTTCTTTCAGTCCCTCAGCATTTCTGCAACTCATTTCCCCTCTGACTCGCTTTGCTAATTGCCCCTGGTGACTGCTTTGACTCAAATGAAGTTTTATTAAAAGACTTCAGTATAAATTTCACTGCCACACAATAAAAATGACATTTTCTTTTTCTAAGTTGCTTTTCTGACTCTTGTCTGTCACCAGGACAACACTTCAGTGTCTCTGTTCAGTCACCATCAAACTTCAACTTAATGCTGTATTGCCTAAGAGACCCATGATAGTGGAGAGAAAAATGATCCAAGTCATTAAGGAAGGGAAAAAAATAATAAAAAGGAGTGATATAAGAAGAGCATAACTAGATCATGTCAATTCTTCTCTGTTTCCTACTTAACACATGTATGGAATTAAAGCATCTGTTATCCTGATCATGGAGTGCAGAACCAACATCAGTCATGGGATTCTGAGACCTTCATGGTCTTTAATAACAGGGACTCAAAGGATGCTATTAAAATCGAGTGTAAATGTAAACTCTTCTAAAAATTGCAAAATAACTGGCAAGGGAAAATACGTTGAATTTGTTTGGATTTTTTCTCCTCCCTATTAACAGTTGGACAGGCTGCTTTCTTCTGAACAAAAAAAATGTCCTGAACTTGTCCACCCTCAGGAGCTTCTAAACCAGGAGTTCAAGCTATTGCAAATTAAAGAACTTCAGCTAAGAAGTAATTTCTTCTCCTGACTCCATCCACTCAATTGAACCCACAAGACTAAACAGTTTCCTATTTTCCATAGTATTAAACATATGCAAATTTGTTTTCCTGACTCAGAGTCTTAATTTAGTTTGCCATTTGAGGCAGAGTCTGCTAAGTTATGCATTTCAAAATTAGCCACCAGGAGGGATAACTAGGAGAAACATTTTCTTTGAGTTTAGCTTTGTACAAATACAAAATATTGGAAGAAAACTTTTAACAATGCATTTTGGAGACTGATAATTAGGGGCTTTATTACTTCGCAAGCTTTTCTGTTGTAGTCTTCGCAGCACCATCCTCATTAGATCAACATGACTTCATGTGCCCCTTGATATTTAGCAGCTGTGCTGCATAAAATCTGCAATCCTGGGTAACTGCAAAAACGTTTTTACAAAATGTCAAGTGAGTAGGAGGGATGGGGAAAGAAAAGACGCATTTGTATAGACAAATTTTCATTTATTTCAAATAGAATGATTAATAAAAATAATCTTAGTAAAGCTTTTTAATAACACCTTCCATGAACACACACAGTTGGCTCCACACAATAAACCTGAAAAGACGTCTGGAAAACATAAAACAATGAGTGAACTACTGTTTCAGGATACAATATTTTTTCCCAAATTAAGAATATTTTCTGCAAGAATAAGGGAAACAAAAAGAAGACTGTAGAGGCAGACAATAGCTGAGCTCAATGCACGTACTTAATCTTTGTTGTTTCCTATGTTTTGACAGGGAAATAGGGAACAAGCAAAGATTTACTGAAATGTTTCAGATAAATCAGGGTGCCTGGGGTGGCATGTCAAAATGCTAAAATAGCCAAGGTGCAGCTCTGCCAAGCAGATTGTCTTTTCTAATTTTCACTGAATTTCTGAACTGATTTTTTAAGTTTTGGGTTTATTTTTGGTCTGCCCCACACACTTACTTTGTGTGGTTTAGGTCTGACAGCTCCTGTGAAGAGGAATGCTTTCATTAGGAGTGAAAGATCTGCTAAATCTGTAGCACTGGCAGGCGAGCACAGCAATGCCAAGGGCACAACTAGAATATGCCTTGTGGAAGAACCCACGCATCCTTAAGGAGCTCCAGGACAAAGAGCCGGCAAGGTTTCCATCCTTCCATACACTGGTATACATTTAACATGTATTTCACATGTATAACATGCATTTCTATAGCTTAATACATGACAGTATGTGCACTGCATGATCTAAAAATGCGTATTTCTGTGTCACTGTACCAATCTCATGGTTAACCTGAAAATGTGCAGGCTTTAAATCTTCATTGCATTTCCCCTATGACACAATTACAGTTTGACTTTTTTCTGTGTGGAAAGGGTGGAGAAGAGTGTTAGCAGAAATAAAGGACAGAAAGATGGGAAGAAAGTCTTAGAAGTGTGGACACTTTTTGACTTGCTGAGTTATAACTCATTCTTTCCACTTTCTGTGCACATTTCTAGTTCATAAAATCACAGAAGCACATAAAACTTTGGGCTGGAAGGGACCTTTAAGGATCATCCAGTCCAACACTGGGAAGGTGTCACAACCCACTGGAATGGGGCATGATGTTCATTGTAAGTTCTCATCTGACTGAACAAAGACACCTGACACTTGTCAGGGAACTCTTGTGCTTTTATTTTGCAGTCACCTTATCTCCAGCAGCCAGCCCACTCTTTAGACTTGATGACTAACAAGCCCTTAGTTTTGTACAGTGCACCTCAATCAGCTCTCAATTCGTCAAAAGGAACTTTTCAGAAGTGCTGGCTGTGGAAAGATGGCTGAGGGTAAAATCAGAGGAAACTGAGAAGTTGTATCCTCACAGAAGTTATAACGGTACAGAAATTATAGGGTAAAATGCTGTCCCTGGATGGAATGTGGCTGGAATGCTCAAGACACATCCCACAATGATTGCCACACCCAAAATCTGCACCCACAGCACCTGCTGAGGGGGTGGAACAGAGGGTTTGTGGCCGGGCTCTGTTGGAATCCTCACAGGGAGGAGAACTCGATGGTTCTTGCAGCTGATAAACCCCACAGCACCTGTCAGCCAGGAGAGAGAGGAGGAGATGTCCTGCTGCTGAGCCAGCAGCCGGGGTGGAATTGCTCTCCCTGGATGAACTGGGCTCATTATAACCTAATTTTGATATTAACACACCCCTCCACCCCAGCATTACCCACCCCAGGGTCCGACCACCCCTCACTGGGCACTCGCTCTGTGGTTCATTGGCTGAGTCTGAGAACCAGGGGAGAGAAATTTACACCATCAGCAACAAGGGTACTATGACCTGAGTCACTCAAACTCCACCTAAATGTGAATCTATAGCATAAAAATAAGTCAGGAATGGGGAAAAGTCAGGGAAGATCCCATTGTAACGGCTGGGATCAGTCAACAGGCTGAACCTGCCTTCTCCCCTGTAGGGGAGAACTCTGTGTGTGCTGAGTACTTTTATTGGGGTTTAGAGCTTGTCTGTGCATTGCTTTGAACATGTTTTTGCAGTCAGATACTGTCGGTGATGCTCCTCGAACCTCAGCCTGTCACAATTGTATATTAAGACATGAACTGTCTGTGGGAGTCCTTCCGGGCGCTGGCAGTCGCCGGCAGTGGGGAGCGGAGTCGGATGAAGTGGGGAGACCCTTCCTGAGGGATCTCCCTTGTGCTGTTGGGGTGTGTCCCTGAAAAAGACAACCAAAACCCCTCCAACCCAGCAGGGCTGTTCAGTGAAGGGCCCCTGCAATGGGACAGTGACAGACTGGTGGGACACAAGGGTCTCAGCTTTCCTGGGGTGCTGACAGATAAATCTGACACCAAGGGTCGAGGAAATCTCCCCTTTTCACATGACACTACCTCACAAGCCACAACACACAGCCACAAGCTCCCCACTCCCACGGCAAACTTCAGGACTGAGTATGGAGTAGAACAGGACAGCCATGCTGTGCCCAGGCAAAGTGAGGGACCAAAGAAATAAAGGCAGAGAAGAGAGTGAGGGAACAGAGAACATCACCAGTTCATACAGCCCATCTTGATCCCATTTTGGGCCTCCTGGATGGTCTAGAGCTGGGGCTGTCAGACAAAGAAAGCAAAAGTTAAAGGGAGGAAAAAAAGAGAGGGCCCCATCTGCTCCCTTTTACAGCTAACCTGGAGCAGCCTCTTATGTACAGTAGAATTTTCATGCTGTTTTGTCACACATGCAGAGCCAGTCCTTTGAGCCCTTGTCCCAGGAGTGAGCTGAGGATGGGGACTGAGATCAAGTCTCCAGGCAGAGCAGAAATTGGCTCAGGACAGTGTTGCCCCACCTCCAGGCCTCTCTCTTCTGATCACATTTTTCCTGTCATAACAATCAGAATGTTTGAGACAAAATGTGCCTATGCCTGGTCCTCCACAGTAGGGACATCTTCCACCATATGCACTGAAGGTACACTCAATTCCACTATGTAATTAATAAACGTAATAAAGTGTTATCCCCAGTATCATCTGGTATCAATTGATAGCCATCAGTAATAGCAGAAAACCTCTGGGAATAAAATGATCTTCAAAAACCCTGGTATGAAGTATCTAGACTGACAATCAATTCAAGTTTGATGACCTTCTGCTGGGTCACTGCTGCTTCACCACACACCATAAAGAGCTGACATGATTTGTCAGAGCTGTATCTCCAGCAAAAATTCCACTAACAGGCTTAGCTGTTAGGTACCTAAATCATAATTCCAGTTTTAAATCTCCAAGCAGGTGCTGTCAAACAGTTACCAAAATGGCTCAACATAAACCTCATCCTATTTTTTTTCCACAACGTGGGTTTGGAGACCCTCTTACACGTGATTTTTTTTTTTAAATTATTAACTTCACATAATATTGCAACACTCATGAGTCCTATTCAGGCACTGGTAACCCACAAACTCAATTTGATATAAATAAAACAGAAATCATCTTTTTCATATTGCATACTATCACAGACAGAGAACATGCATGTGTAGAGACACAAGGATATGGAACATGGCATGCTCATGCTGTTTGACTTTACAGATTTTAGGAGTCTGGTGTGTTAATGCTCTACAGTAACCATAAAAAAACCAGAATTCTTTAAAACACAGCTAACAATATAATCTTATCCTAAAGCTTTCCCCTTGACATTGACTTCGTAGGAAGCCTTTAAACTACATTTAAATGGCTGTGACCATCCCACTGGAATACAGTAACACTCCATAGTTTACCAGGAAAATGACACAAAGGGGGAACAAAATCTTCCTCGTTTTAAGGAGGATTCAGTGCTTTTATTGGGTAAGTTCCATGTTGCAAGTAAGTGCACATGATATAAAAAAAAAAACCCACATAGTCACAGCCAGTGCATTTCCTCTGTTGTCAGCGGTATGGTTTCCCAGTCCCTACTCTCAGCATCCCTGACAAGTTAGCTGCAGCAGCCCCCCATGCTTTTCACAAATAAAAGTAAAATACCCTATAAGAAATGAAACGTGGCTACCCAATGTATCCTCTATTTCCAGAGGAAAGAACAACAAGCTCTTCCAGGATGGGAAAATGAACAGTGCTTTAGTCTGTGTTTTTCTGCTGCCTAGCCATAAGCTAAATAAAGTAGTGAAAATATACAATACATGTGATAATCCTTTTTCTTCTTTTCTTCTCTCCTCTTTTTCCCTGTTCTGTCCAGTATTGAATTCCAAAGATGCACAGCATGTCCAAGAAAAATATTATTTTCCCTTTATCTTTCATTTCTGGATAGCAACTTTCTTGCTGTGTCTGCAGTTCTCAACAATGACAGACGGTCATTAAATATGGGACATAAATCTCCATCAAAACACAGGATCAGAAACAGACGTTTTGTCTATTGATTCAGTGAAACAGGGTACTTGTGCTTTTAAAAAAAAAAAAAGTTTATCTATCAGTCTCTGAGAGAATGAAATGCTTAATGTGCCACTTTCGCAGGCGACAGAGGTTTACCAACAAATATGAGTGAATTTATCATGGAAATTTTGTTCTGGATGGAGGAAGTTCCACATACCTATCATCTTTCACTGAAGGGTTTTTGTAAGTTTGGTTGTGGTAAAAGTCAGACACAGTGAAATGATTCTTGACAGTGGTGCAACAGTGCTGTGGGCTGCTCTATGTTCACTCTCAGTCAAAGAGCCGAAAAATGTGATCTTTCACAGAGCAGAGGAGCAGTGGTTACACAGCAGGCAGGCAGTCTGGAAATCCCAGCCTGGATGCTCCTGCTCTGCACTTTCCCCCACTGAAATCTGCTTCAAAACTATCCCAACTGGTTTGTGATGACACAGCAAACCAACAAATTCCTTAATTGTTGAGATTAGAACACAGGCCAAAAGGAATTAGCACTCTTCAGGGTTGAGCTGCAGTAGTGACCTTATAAAGCCTGAATTTTGTTAATGATACTGGCATTTATGAATCCATTGCTAAACTTTCATGGTTGCCCTGCCTCGAAGTGAGAAATACCAGGGCAAGGGCAAACTGGAATTATTCATAACCACGATGTTTAGCTGCTGATCATTTGTTGCAAGGATGTGGGACATCTCTGCATCTGCATTGCAAAAAAGAAGCTTTGTTTTTTTCTAAATTAAAAAAACTCAGACTTGACAGAAATACATATGGAAAAGAGGTGAGGATGAGCTTCTAGCCATTACAGGGAACTTCAGCATGTAAAATTTTCTTGGAATTTTGCTTTTTATCAGTAACAGTGAAGTATGGATACAATAAACAGTGGCAGAAATTGGGAAAAAATACTCCCAAAGTTATAATTAAATAAAAATTGTCCTTTCTGTATGTAACTTTTTTTTCTAGAAGTTAACAGGAGAGGAGTTGTAACCTGGTTTGTCAGGGACATAGTAGCAGGGGTAAGCAGCAAGCACATGAGAGCCCTTTCAAGAGAAACTCACTCATCAGTAAGTGAGATAACGGGGAGAAGGAAGCATTGAGTGCTCACCTTGGGAAATCAGCATCAGGTTTATTACAAACAGAGGAATGCATTTTAAATGAAACTGCGGACATCAATGACACAAAAGCAGCAGTTTTGGGGGTTTTTTTGCTTGAATCTCAGTGGGCCATCACTAATGGCTTCTATTGGAAGAACTATCCTTCTCCGTTAAATGTTATTTAGCAAAGATACCTGCAAATTGAAGCCCCTGAACCAAAGGTCTCTCTAACACACGGGGCGGAGAACTGTGCCTCAAAGTGCTGCCCTTCCCAGATGGTGAGAGTCAAGCACAGAACAAATCACCCTCTGCAGAGGTGGGGAGAGAGGCTGCTGTCGAGTGCTGCTCCTGTTACTATGCTCTGCAGCACAACATTTATTATATTCATGGCTTCAGCTGGGTTTTTTTCCCTTAATATTTCTGCTGAGATCTTGGAAGAGGCTGATTTACAGCTCCGTGAGTCCGTGTATCAGGCTGTCCTTCCTTACCTGTGGTGGTTTGCATATTGCTGAGTTAGGTCAGAGGCTCTGCAGTGATGGGTTTATCACAGACAAACCACTCAATCTGCTCCTTCATCTTCTTGCAGACAAAGTAAACAAAACAGGCATGGCATTGTCCAGTGAAGTATTAAAAAAAAAACCAAACCAAACAAACATAAAACAAGAAAGGAATTTGTAGTTAGGAATCATAATGAAAATTTACAGGTTCTCTCTCTCTCACACACACACACTGAAACTCATTTACTGTGTTCTCCAGGATAACAAAACTCATCAGACTGTGAGACTATCTTTTTTTTTTCTTTTACAGTAGGCATCTGATGCTAAGGGTTAAAAACATTGTTCATGATTTAACTTTTTAATATTTAGCAGCATCCCAGTTCTATAATTCAGCATGTGTGGGACAGACTTGATTTTCAGGAGCTGCAGGCTGTCCTGTACTTCTCTGATTTTTCTAATTTTTTTTTCAGGGAATAAGATACAATGAAAACATAACGACTGTGCTTATGAACATCTCATAATGATACAGGAATTTAAGGTAATTTAGCATGAGGTATTTTTAAGTTCTCATTAAAATATCTGACTTTTACTTGAAACACCAACCTTGTGGATATTCTGTGAAGTAAATTAATATTCATGTCCTATGAATTTAGGCAAATCTCCAGAGTTAAAGGTGGCTCAGGATCTAATTATTTTGTGGGCAATATTCTCATCTATTAAAGGCATTTGAAAGAAATTGCTTAATTTAAAAACTACAACAAAATCCAATAGAGCTTTCTAGTTAAATTAAAGCTTTTCAAGAAGACTTGATTAATGGTATACTGCATTAATTAATTTAAAATCTATTATCTTTGCATTTTGAAAAAAACCCTTAAATATGCTTAGTCTTCTATAATTAGGAAAGAATAGAAGAATATTTGCAGGAAACCTAAAAAAAGTAGGGTCTTCTTTGTGCAAACAGACAGAAGTGATGTGACAGAAGTCTTTTCACATCTTTTTTTCCCATCAAAGTTGATCTGCTTTGTCACCCTTTGTGTCTCAGTTCCTCAACTATGACATGAAGAAAAGAAAAAAATTATGTCTTTGCAATGCACTTGAATGGCTTTATTTCTACATCAGTGCAGGCAATAAAAAGCACTTAGATAAACATGAAATCTCAAATACAATGTTTAAGCGTGAGGAGTTATTAGCCATGTGCCATTTAGCTATAAACACCAATACAGCTTCAACAAAAATCTCAGGGGGCTTGGTAGAGGTGATTCCTATTGGCTACCTTCTTTACTTGAATATATTTTTAAATTTCACAGGGTAAAGGCTCTTCCTAGTCTGTGAAAGTCCAGCCTTCACTCCTGGCAAGGTCCCACGAGGGCTGTGAGAAGCCTCCCTTGCCTCACCCAGTGCCAAGACAGGGCTGATTAGGGAGTTTCTTCTCTCTGGCACAGGCTGAATCCTGAATCCCTGAATCAAGAGATTGAGGCAGTAAGTGACAGAAAGGTCTGCTGGTCAATTAACTTGTGCAGATACAGGTTGGCTCCTACCTTGCTTCTGCTCGACCCTGCATTCAGACTGCACTCGCTGGGAAGCCTTTGCTCAGCAAAGCTTTTGGCTGCCCCCTCCACAAAGGAATTTAGGGCAACTCGTCACGGCCTGGGAGTCTCCCTAGAGAGACAAACACCGGCAGATCTTTGAGCCACCCATAACCTGGACAACACAGGCAAGGAAACTGTAAGAACATTTAATTTCATCCCAAAATGAGTACCTTCATCTGATCCCGTGAGTCATCTCACACTCTCCATTGACTGTCCTGATGGACGCCCACCAAGCACGTGGGACTCAGAGTAGCTCACACAGGCAGCTCACTGCAAGGACTTGTGATTAACTGAGTGAAAACCCCGCTTGGGATGAGCCAATTTGTCTCTGCTTCACAGACTGCCAGAAAGGAAGATCCTGGTCTTACCAGGTGGGTTTTAGTATTTGTTTTTATTCCATCCACCAGGAGGACATATAAATTTTTCTTGCCAAAGATTTCAGCAGAGTCCCCCAACCACAGGAACTATCCTGAATTAGCCTGAATTCATTACCCTGAAATATCTCCAAAAATTTCCCCAAGGAATCCTGGGAGGGAAAAAAAAAAAAAGCAGAAGGACTGTAATTTTTGTTTTTATTGATTTTTGTTTAAACTGCATTTAGCTGAAAATGCCTTGACTAGCTTTGGCTTTCCTCATTAAGTGGTTTTTGATTTGCTACCACCACCACAACAGCTGGGCAGGTCATTGTGGCGTTCATTGTCATGAAGTTCCTCACAAGTTACGGTCTCTTTCCCATTCTACATGCAGAAAATGAGGACTAATAGCCATATGCCTTCAGGCAAGTGCCCTCATTGCTGGACTGTGCTTTGGCTGTAATTTCCTAAACTAAATCANGGACTGTAATTTTTGTTTTTATTGATTTTTGTTTAAACTGCATTTAGCTGAAAATGCCTTGACTAGCTTTGGCTTTCCTCATTAAGTGGTTTTTGATTTGCTACCACCACCACAACAGCTGGGCAGGTCATTGTGGCGTTCATTGTCATGAAGTTCCTCACAAGTTACGGTCTCTTTCCCATTCTACATGCAGAAAATGAGGACTAATAGCCATATGCCTTCAGGCAAGTGCCCTCATTGCTGGACTGTGCTTTGGCTGTAATTTCCTAAACTAAATCAATAAACAGTTGCTGGCAGTGGGGAATTCTATAAAGTGTGAAATAAGCCAGAATTATTATTTCCAGTTCACGGAATTACCTCATTTTCTTTTCAAATTATTTTTTTAAGTGTTGTTACGTTTATTTGATTATATTAATTCTCTTTTATTCTACACAGTAAATTTGGTAGATAATATTCTGATAGAAGTGAAAGATACATTCAAAAATTTTAATTACTGTAGTCTAATGCATTTTCTCTCCTCTCCATTTCCTGGATTTTATATATATTGAAAGAAAAAAATACTCATTTTATTACAGTTTCATTCCTGTTTGTGATTGAAGCTTAGTAGTTTCAAATAAATAAAAAGGAAAGAAAGAAGGTTGGCAGAGATGGACGGAGTCACAGTCCAGAGCCAGACAATGCTGGATAGTGTCACCACTGGATTCAGCTTAGGGACTGGGGAGAATAAAACTTGTTTAGGATGTAGGCCATACACAGACAGATCAGTGGAACGTGATTTTTAAAACATCCTTGATGGTTTGAACCCAATCTCAACAGTCTGCTACCTCCCTTGTTTATGATGCTGTTGATGTTCCTCAATAAATGGTTAATGTTCTGAAGGTTTATCTCTTGTTTTGTCAGCCAAGAACATCCCAACAGCTACGAAACCAAAGGCCCACGCTCTGGAAAAGTGCTGAAGTGCTGTCCTGAAGACAGCATGTGTTCTCCTCAATCTAATTCTAGCTCAGCTGTAGATTCCTAGACATGAGTTACTATGCATAATTTAGCCTGAAAAGAAGATAAATCACAGAACTACTTACCTGTGTTAGGTGGGAGCTTTGTGGGTAGATGATGCCAGTAGATAACAAGTTGCCCTGCTACCAGACCTTACAAAAACCAGCATGTTAGAGTCTCATAGACTGCTCGATTCCAGAAAAATTTGGGGAAATATGGGTTTGTCCAAGCATCTAGAAATTTTGTCTTTAAGGGGGAAAAGAACAGATTCTCCAGAAGCCTGAACTGAAGGGATTTTTGAATTATGAAGACCATGTAGGAAGCTGTGCACACAGCTGGAGCTCTGATCAGTCACCACGAGGCATTTGTGTTTATCCATGCTGTAGTACTGCAAACTCACTTGCAATTTTGGTATTACTGCAGCTGAATGAGGCTTTGCCACAGTTTATGCCTAGGCTGACTGCTATCCTTTCCTTTTCATAATTCACCAAACAACAACAAAAGTAAAGTAAAAAGGGCAGCATTTCCCAGAAAAGCAAAAATTCCACAACATGTAAGAAGAGGAGGAAAAAAAAAATTCCCCTAGAAATAACTTTGTCAAACCAGAAACAGAATCAACCTTACCCAAGGACACACTGCCTAACCAGGCAGCACAAGTTCCACCAACAGACACGAATATAAAACATGTTTGACACCATAAATGTGTGCAGGTTCACCACTTTCCCAAAGTGATTTCAGCTTCATTTGAAGAGTGAAAAAAATTCATGCTTCAGCAGCTGATGCATCGGCCGCATGCACCAGGCAGCTGAGCTGCTTTGTGCAGCCAGAAATAAGGCAAACTTTCTTAGCAGTAGTTGGTTTGCTTTCTCTTTAATTTCTTTCCATGAGAGAGGAGACAGACTTCAGCCTCATGGCTTCAAGAACATTTGAGTTTTAACCACTTCATAATTCACTTGCCTCATCTGCCTTTTAATACAGCCTGACCTCATGAAACAGATAGATTTTTATTTATTTACTGTGGGACACAAGAACAGCTCAACATCTGTGTTTCATTTGTTCAAAAAAAATTGTATACAAAACAAGTCTCACCCTAGGAAAGTTCCATCAGACTCAAACCAAATTGCTGTACAGTTCAGTTAAAACAAGGTAATTTTCAGAACCAAACCACAAAGTTGGGAATGTGAGTAAAAGTGTGAAATTGTTATAAAACGAACTGGCCAATTCCTTAAGTTCATGACTAAGCATTTAAGATGGACCAAAAGGAGATCAAAAGAAGAATTTCTTGGTTAATCATCACCATATCATCAAAAGATATTGAAGTCCTGGGTTTCCAATGTTTTTGGGTTTTTTTAAATTTACATTTAGTATCATGCTTCAGGGGAAAATAAAAATTGTCACATTTCAAACTTACGTAAAGTATATTTCTGAAACATCTGTGTTACTTCTTTGTTTTTTAAACTAGTACTATAACTCAGAAATATTGGTATTTCACAGCTTTTAGGTCACAGTATTTTACTCTAAAAGAGGTGATTTTGACTCGAGACTGCAAGAACATTAGTTATTATAGTTTATTAGTTTGGTAATAACATTTCTAATAAAGCCTCTTTTCTTTGTAACATCTTGCTGTTATTCTGATGCTTCTACCACGTCCCCTTCTGCAGGTGCACAAGCACATGCACAGATGTAAGACAACCCAAAATTCAAACCCCAGTTAAGACATGGATTTTGGGACAGGATGTGGAACCACTACAACACAGCCCTGCAGACATAAACATGAACATGTGTTGTAAACTTTATGTCAACAGACATGTGACTCTTAGGCAAGAATGACCTTTATGTTGAATTTTCTAGAATTTATTGAGTAATGACTTTAAATTGGGAAGTAGCTAAGCAGGATGTTCCAAGAGGCTTAAGGTAAGGAGAGGCAAGTTCTGCCTTGACCCACAATTGCAGAAAGAAATTAGGCTCTAAATATACTTGAAAGTGAGACTAAAACACAAACAAGATTACATGCTAGAAATCCAAAGCTATAATATTTCTTTTTTCTTTTTCATGAAAGAGGAAAGAAAAAGAAACAGAAAATTAGAGAAATGCCAAGAAAAAATACAAGAAGTACAAGAAAGGGATTACTACCACCATGGGTCCAGCTCTGGCTTCTCTGTCAGATGTGACCCCAGGCAGCCAGACCAGCAAGGTGGAGCAGCCAGGACAGCAAAGGACAGCAATGACAGCAAAGACTCTCACTTTGCAGACACTATGCCATGTTGGGTACTTGTTTATATAGGGGTGTGATAGTCTTGCTTTAGGAGAGAGGGTAGCAATGGCACGGGCAGCACATGCACCCTCAGAGCAACAGCACATCTGACACGTCCCTCACAAACTCCCTCAGGATCTCTGCTCCCTTGAGGAGTCCCTGATGTTCACCACATGTCTGACTCTGCTGGAGAGCTCAACAAACTACCCAGAGCTGGTGAAAATGCTGGAAACAGCATCAGCACCAGTTCCCTTAGAAGAGGAGAAACACCTGTGGAGGGCCTGGAGCTGATCCTGAGTCAGTGCAATGTGCTGATGGGTGCTTTGGCAGCAAAGCCTTGACTCTGCACTGTGCACGAGACGTTCCCTTGTCTGCCAAAACCCTGCAAACAGCTTTGTGCCTGGAAAATCAGTCCAAATGAAAACAGGAATTTTTGGTTTCCTCTGTTTGTATTTGGTTTGGGTTTTGTTCTGTTTGCTTTTTGCTCCCACTGTAGACACTGAGATGCTGTGGCAGAGGCCGAGACATCTCTCCTACCGTCAGCAGCAGCCCCTGTCCGAAACTGCCTGTAAAACATGAGCAAAGCAGCTGGGAACAGCAATGCATGGAATCCTACGGCTCAGGAGCTCTTATGTCAGAGCCCTGACTGTGCCTTATGCTTCTCAGCACCTCCTTTTCTGTCCACAAAATAGTGATTTGTTTGTGGTTTTTTTTTTTCTTTTTTGCGGAAGAGCTCTTGAGAAGCAAATGTTTTGCTGAGACTCCCAGGAGTTTATCTGTTAAGTTCATTTATGGGAAACAGAAAGTAAGGCCAGGGTAGCAGATCAGCTGGGAGCTGGCCACTCCCTGCAAAGGGCTTGTTTATAATATAGGAACACTGTGTTCCAGGATGGCCATGAATGGTTAAGGACAACGGGTAAAACAAAAAAAACCCCAACAAAACCAAAACCAAAAAAAATCCAAAAACAACAATCAAAAATCCCATCAACCAACCTACCTAAATTTTCTAACTTGTTTTCAGGTAACTTTTGATAGATAACTTCATAAATACACACTCAATGACTCACTCACATGTGAACTGTGCTTGGTTTTACCTGCCTATCCTTTGATTTTATAATTTCAATTTATTACATTGAACACTTTTATCTATCACTGAGTCTTGCAGAGATTGGCAAAGCAAACTTCTGTATAGGCAGCAGCACAGCCACACAATCATAGAGTACAGTATAGCTCTTAAGCAAACCAGGCACACCCCCAACACTTTCCAGTTGTACAAGATGACCTCTACCTGGCAATAGCCTCTTCGGTCTCAGGGGTGCCCTTTCCTGAAGCAGAGTGCTCCAGTTAGTACCCAAAGAGTTAACTGCTGAGTGGAACCAAACTCCAAATAACGTGGAACTGTTACAAATAACAGTTGCTGCCCATTTTCCTTACACACGTGCACCCGGAATGTTCCAGGCCAGCAATCCTTCCAGTCTCTCACACTCATACATGTCTGACCAGTCTTTCACTCCTGACTCCTCTGGAAGCATCACCCCAGTCTTCCAGAAGCTTTTCCATGGTCACGGCTGCAGAAGCTTTCCCTGCAGCCCTGGAAAGGGCTCCGGGGGCCCTTGGCCGAGGATGGGGATCAGGGGATGGGGATGTTATAAACAAGTTATTGGGAGTTGTGTTTCACCGTATGTTGAATGAGTTATGAATTATGAGTTATAATATTAAATATTATGATACTTTTATTACAAATTATCAAGATAATGGTACATGTTAAAATCTGTTTAATGGTTGTTGGGATAGTCTGGTTGTGGGGTTGGTTTTTACAAGGATTGTATGATTTGTGTGTTGTAATGTTAAAGTTTGCAAGGGACGGGCTGTCGCTAGCCAAACTTGGAAGACACAACCATAAAAAGAGTGGGATTCCATCTAATGAGGACCCCGACGACCACAGCCACGAAACCGCGCCAGCGCCTGCAAGAGTGACGTGTGGAGAGACTGTGCAAAACTAAATCAATATGCATCGGGCTGATGCAATCACAAGGGTATAAAAGGCGGGACCACCGTTTTGTGATGGAGCCTCTGGCATCGTGTCACGCTCCTAGCGCTGTCCCTTTTGCTTTGCCGATTTTGTAAAGTTCTCAATAAATTTTTAATAATTTTCTTTTAACTCATTTCCATATTGGATCTGGGTCGTTTATAAGGGGGAGAAGCACCAGTCTGACAGGAGAGAAAGCACAACTCAGACCTTCTCTGGCAGTTTCTCTTGGCAGAGAAAGAGAAGTTTATTTCCTTCTCCTAAACCTGAACCGTCTGCGCTGCCGTTTGGGGCGCCGACGGCTCCTCTTCCTGCGGGGCTCCAGGGCGTCCTGAGGGCTGCGGGCCCTCCTCTTTCGGGAGCGCCGGAGCCTGAAACGCGAGCGGCTCCTGCTGCGGCCCGACGGGGAGGGGCTGCGGCTGCGGCCCTGGGCTCCCGCTCGCCCCAGCTCCGGCCCCGGCTTCTGCCTCTGCTGCTGCGCTGTGGGGACGGGCGCAGGGAAGCCGGGCCCCCTACAGAGGCCGGCTGCTCCGTGCACGTCCGCAGCGGGCCCGGGCGGGCTGCTGAAAACGGGCCCCGCCGGGCTGCTGAAAACGGGACTGGTCGGGCTGCTGAATACGGGCCCGGGTGGGCTGCTGAATACGGGCCCGGGTGGGCTGCTGAATACGGGCCCGGGTGGGCTGCTGAATACCGGCCCGGGTGGGCTGCTGGAAACGGGCCCGGGCGGGCTGCTGGAAACGGGCCCGGGTGGGCTGCTGGAAACGGGCCTGGGCGGGCTGCTGGAAACGGGCCCGGGCGGGCTGCTGGAAACGGGCCTGGCCGGGCTGCTGCTCTTTGCGGCCTCTGCCGGCCGCTGCCGGCCCCACCACACTCCCGCCAGCCCCTGGCGCAGCCGGGGCCACACGGGCATCAGTCGGCTGAGAAGTCCTGCCCAGAGCCTGGACAGGAAACTCCCCGTGGGCACAGGCTTCGTGAGGCTTCTGGAGTCCGCGGAGCTGGGAGCTGTCACTGTCTGGTTAGTGGCCTTGGGTAAAGGTCCCGGCTGAGTCTCCATGGCCACGTTTGTTTGGCACGGCAGGATGAGGAGAGCGAGTACCAGGAGCTGCGTGCCACGAGTCCATACTGAAGCCACTTTGACCCTGCGCTCATCTCCATATAACCACTGTGGGTCTTGAAGTCACAATGCATCTCCTGGTAACATCAGAATCATCCAGTGAGGTAATCCCATTGTGCCAACACTGTGACCGCCATGCTCATCTTACAGTCTGTTAATTACAATGAATTCCTTTATTTCTTGTCCTCAGTCTCTAACCTGCAGTACAGGGCACCTTACATAGATGAAAAGAAACAGAAAGAAAAGACTGAGAAGTCTCCACCTGCCTGACCACAGAACTGGGCAATGTTGACAGTGGGAACACTTTTCCTAATGGCAGCCTGCACAACAGGTGGACAATTTCCTGCAGTCTATTGACTTCCTGACCTGGAAATTCTGTGAAACAACTACCATGAGTAGTCACATGGAATCATTTCCTGAGAAATTTGTGTGTTTGCCATCAGCCATATGCTGGAATTTCAGAGTTGAATTGCACAGTATGTGCACATTCTTTATTTTCTTTTTCCTGAGGCCTGAAAGTATTTTGCTTTTCCTTTTGTTTACAAGGCAAAGCATACAATATACGGTTCCTTTACTAGTTTTAGAAACGTCACAGATTTCTACTATTTTTCTCTTTGATTTGGAGCAACCTAATAAATACAACAAGTTCTGATTTTTTTGTTTACTTGTTTTCCATGATGGTTTAATTCTCTCACATTCTTGCACACCTGTTGTGTTACCTTTATAGTTGCACTATAACATTCCTGTACTGTTGGGCTGCCCAGTTGCTAAGAATGCCCAACAGTCCAGTGCAGTATTTCTGACTGCAGCCAGGCAGAGCTGCTGCATGGACTGCTGACACCTCTGCTGGCTATGAAAACCTCACTGGGAAGTTGTGTGTGCAGAGCTAGAATTGTTTTTACAATGTGTACGTTTCTTCTCATGGTCTAAAAATGAAATTTATCCACTCTCTAGCCTAAGAAAAAATTTCTTCAACATTTGTGAATAATATATAATTTTAACTTAATAAGTAATATTAGACTAATTGCTAACGTAACGTGGCAGCAGCAGTGAACCTCCTCTTTGTTTTCGTTCTGGTCTGGAACAAAGTAATTTGAAGTGAAATAATTCCTGAAAATTTGTTCCTGTGCAGATCCATGCTTCGGTATAACAATTCTGATTAACAGAGGACAACAGGCTATGCAATTTTCCAGAAGCTCTTCCACAGTTATGGCTCCAGGAGCTTTTCCCGAGCATTCCCCTAAAAGGAGGGTCCGCAGCCCCCAGGATGCCCTGGAGCCCCACAGGAAGAGGAGCTGCTGGCACCGCAAAGGGCAGCGCAGCTGGTGCAGGTTCAGGAGAAGATGAGGCTCTTGCTGTGCCACGCTGTGGGAGGGAGCTCTTCCGTCTCCCCTTTCTCCTTGAGCCCTTTGGTTCTTCTCCCTGACCCCTGATCCCATCTTCAGCCAAGGGCCCCTGGAGCCCTTTCCAGGGCTGCAAGAAAAGCTTCTGCAGGCACAACCATGGAAAAGCTGGAAAAGTTGATAGCCTGTTGGTCCTTGTTAGTCACAATTGTTATGAAGAAACAGTGGGGCATGGCCAGCTTGGCAGCTGCGTGACATGCTCCTGCTGGCGGTGACATCACAGAAGACAGGTCACGCTGGCACCTGTGTCCAGGGCCAA
>VZTH01013429.1:0-82861 GCA_013397815.1 Aleadryas rufinucha
AGCCACTTCAGGCATCACTGGAGTACTGGTACAAGTATCTAATCTTATTTTACTTCCTGGATTTTGTTATTCTTGCTATTAATACAGTATCTTAAAATAAACATTGTTATTAAGAAAAGCTTTTCTGATACTAATCAGCTTAATTATGGAAACCAGCTTTTTTAATATATAGTTTTGGAAATGGAAGAAAAAGGAAATGAGAGTCAAGAAAAAATTGTGGATAGAGGAAGCAACAGAAAAGGAAGGAAAAGAGAAAAAAAAGACATGAAAATCAGGACAAACCCAACGATTGTACTCATTTTTTTTAAGTGTCTAATGCAGGACTATGCAAAGTTTACAAGGACAGAGATGTACTCTGAAATATACCTAAAACTAGGTTCTTAGAGTGATTCTGGCATTTTATTCATGTAGAACTGTACTGAATATACTTTATTACCTTTCAGTGGAAATAGGCACTTGGTTTATTTTCTCTGAAAATCTTTGCTAGAGGAACTGTAAATCTATTCTTAAAAATTATGATTACCTTTCACATCACTGGAAGACAAATTCTAGCATATTTATCAATACCAGCAAGGTGTTATTTATGCAGGTGTTAGTTTTAACTGTGCCCCTACAGATGCAGCATGTATGTGTTAGCAGAGAGGCACAATGTACATGACACATTCATTTTTACATGATTTATAGGTTTAAATGTATCTTGAAATATTTAAGTATGCTAAAAGTGCTTGAAATATCTAGTAGGTGCTCATTAGTTGTCCCTTCATTACTTTGTTCAATTAATAGAGGGCTATAAATTTTATATTAATTTAGAAAAGCTTTTGGCCTCTAATGATTATGATCTTTTGTGATGTGGTAGTGACATTAAATAAACACAATTGCTGGATGCTGGAATTCTTTTAGAAATATTTATTACTTACAATAAAACTGTCTCTAAACTCTATAATGATACTATAAAAATTACAGCACCAGGAGAGAGAGGTCCTTAGGAAGAAGTGGTTTCAAACTCATACTAAGGCGGAGCAATACAGGCTGAGGCTTGAAAATGAGAGAAGAGGAAGGAAGAAAAGGAAGGAAAGAGAGAGGAAGGAAAGAGAGAGAAAGGAAAAAAAAACCCATCTCTTCAATGCAAATTACATTGGCAGTTTCTAGTTGTTGATCTGAGATCTGATCATTAGCTGGGTACAGGTAGCTAAATAAGCTCTAAGGAGTATAACTGGTGAGACACAATATAGGTAAAAGTTGATGGATTAGCATAGAATTATTGACACAGCCCTATGTTTTCCAGGGAAACATTGGTGTGAAGCTAGGAACAGATGCTGAGCAATACGGCACATGTGATTTCATGCTGCTTGTGCAAGCTGACCCCTGGCATTCTGTATGAGGTCAAAAGATTTATGAAATTTCAGGGACTGTGGACATGGAGGTTGACAGCTTAAATCAGGTGTGTGTTTTGCCTTTCAGCAGCTATCTGATGGTCATGGGCTTAAATAAAATCTAAGGCTCAGTAGAGAATGCCTGAAACGCTAGTTGTTGTAGAATTTTGGAGCTGTTAAAAATGTATTCTATAATCTGTCATAATTTATTCCTGTTTTATTTTTATTTTCTTCATCTGAAGGGTAGAAACTACTATTGAAAGTTATTCTCTGTAGTGAAAATTGATTTCAACAAAGCAACTTGTAATGCACATCTTAGGAAAGGATATACAGACCTAAACTATCAGCTAGAATTACATTTATTACTTGAAGTACTATACATATTTTTTTAATTGCATAGGAAAATGATGATTCGTCCAAATAAACATCCAATTTTCATTTAAAACTTAAATAACTGTTCTCTCTGTCCCAATAATCTACATGCTGATTTTTAACATTTAAATATTGTTACTTAACCAAACCCACTGCCTTTTAGAATCTAGCTGTCAACAGAGACATTTGTCTCTAGCTACTTTCTTTCATGCACTTTTGCTACAGAATAATTAGTCAGTAGATGATGATTTCAGTGTCATATCAGTTAAGAATTATGGGAGATTATGAGAAACTGCAGGTGAATTAAATGCACTAAAGTGTGGAGTATCACAACTTCAGATATAATTTCATGTATACGTGTGCAACAAACGTACTAACTGACATGCTCAGTCTCAGCAATAGGGTTTTTCTTGATGCTTTGAGAAATAATCTGTTGAAAATATATTACAGCTGAGTCAATAAATGTCTTCTGAATGTGTTTTCAATATAAGTAAAATTTAATAAACAATAAAGATTTAAATATTAATAGATCAATGCAATCTGAATAGACCTGATAGGGATTTTATGATTGATTTTCTTGAAACAAGCTATAGGAATGCCTGATATGAGTGGAAACAAAATTTTGTTCTGGACTGGGAGCATCAGCATGTAGGAAAGGACTGTTACCCTTTGCAAAGGATTCAGTCAGCCTCTCTGTCTCAAAAGGTGATGTGGTGACAAACATGAATTGTTTGAGAGGTTTATTTATTTACAGACAGATTTATAAATAAAAAAGCTAATGAGGTGATAAAAAGGATTCACATGGAACAACAAAAATTTTACTATTTTGTACACAATCCAAGGCAGTAAATATAATGGAATGGCACAAAACTCCTGTTTAGTATTAATTTTTTATCATAGATGGCTAATTTCATGCCTGATGATTTAGTTTATGATAATTATTTTTAAAATTGTGGTGCAGTATTACTGCTTTGGATATACATTGAGTATTTGCTGGAAGAGGTAAAACTACTTTCTCAGAGTCTGCAATATTTATTTCAATAGCCTTCACAATGATCCAAACAAGAACAATATGCATGCTCAAGAAAGGACTATCGCTTTTTTCTTGCAAAATTTCCAGCATCTTAGGAGAGCATCTTGTTAATGGAAGTAGTTTCGCGCTTTTGACTGTGTACTTCATTAACACGTTATGGGGCGTA
The DNA here is from genome assembly GCA_013397815.1 of Aleadryas rufinucha. Taxonomy (NCBI): domain Eukaryota; kingdom Metazoa; phylum Chordata; class Aves; order Passeriformes; genus Aleadryas; species Aleadryas rufinucha. The sequence continues at coordinate 2,945 of VZTH01013429.1, forward strand.
TGAGCATGGTGATGTAAAGTCCTTTCTTGTTATGGGAAAATTGATGCATATTAAGCACATTACACAGGACTGGTTTTTTTATTTTATTTTTTGCCCAAATGATTATGTCTGGGATCTGAGGACATTGAAAATCAGGCAATTTGAGGCACTCTGTTTTGTTGTTAAAATCTGCTAGAACATCCTCTTTTGGAATAGCTGTTCTTATCAATACAAACATGTTAAGACAAAAACAATGTATATTAATAAATAAAAAAAACCTCTTCTTAATTCAAATCACTCAGCATCTGCTCTTTATATGCTCCACCTTCTTAATGCTGAAGTGAGACAAGAACGGGTACTTTCAGTGGCTCAATCTTAATTTAACTTTATAAACTACAGATTATGACATACTTTGTCTTTCAACTGTCAGTTGGCTAAAGTTTTATTGCAAAATATTTGTTAATTTTCTAATGAAAAGAATGAATTTTTTTCAATAATAAAAATATATTCTCCCGTTGTACAGGAAGAATATTGTATATATTTTATAATTAGTGTCATCCTTGCATATGCGCTAGAAAATATAAAATACATTGTACAGTTATCAAAGGGAAATTTTGTTTATCAGATCAGATACTTAGATACTCCATTTTTCAAAATAAATTCATATGGACAATAAAGAACAGAAAATCTCAGTGAACAAAGGGGAAACATTTTTCCCGAAATGGTTGTTCTATTTCTGACCTTTTTTCTGCTCCCCAATTCTCAATGGAAACTTGCAAAATATTTTTAGCAAATAAGTCTTGGAACTAAATCTAGCAGCAGTAAAAAATATGGAAAGAATGAACTCAGTGAAAATATGGGCTTTACAACACATTATAATTTTCCTCACATCTCCATCTCAGATGACCCTTAATTTTCCATAGGTAATAACTAGCTTTCTCTCTCTTGCAGTTTCTCCAAAGGTTATTCCTTTGCTAATAACTTCTCCTCTGCATGGGTGCCAACCACACTTATCTCTCACATTACCTAGCCAATTAATGTAATTAAGTTAGAGTCAAAGCAGTTGTATTCAATTTGGGCTTGCTTTTGTTTCACTTTAAGTTTGTTTCAATGTGTGAGTTTATCCCTTTAACAATACCAGTTGGGCTAATAAGTGATATTGCTTTGTCTTGTTTCTTTTCCTTCTAATTTCCAGATAGTTACTTCTGATATTTTTCATATATCATGGAGGAAAGGTGGTGAGAACATGATCAACACATGTACATGATCTCTGTAAATCTTCATTGATACTGCCAAATTATCAGAGTGTAAACACAGGGGAGAGCCACAAGATCAGAGATATAGTAGCAATACTGGCTTGTGAAATTCCTGTGCAAACTTTGTAGTCATCACCATTTTAGTATTATAGTTGAATTTTTGCATCACTACATGACTGAAATAACCCATTAAAAAAAACCAATTTGCCAGGGAGTACAGCTGATAGAGGTGAACCCTGACTGGGGAGTCAGGAAAGTTACTCCTTCAGGCTGCCTGTATTGTCGTAAACCTGGTCCTTGCCAGGTTGCAAACAACTAGTTGTCCTCTGGGAGTTTCTTACAGTAACATCCAGGAAAACCAAATCTGTAAAAAGCAGCATGAATTTTATACGAACAGATTTATACTTTTTATTTGGATTTCACATCATGTTGGTCACAGAAGTTGCCCTGCGCCATTGCTACTCTGTCTCACTAGATGAAAAAAACGTAGCCTTATGTTGCATCACATAAACAAAAGTTTTTTAATTCCTAGATTTATTATATGAAAAATTATCCAGTCAAATTAATTTTTGATTTTATATTTTTTGATTTGTGTGTATTGTTTTTCATACTGTACTGTGACTTGACTTGTTCTTTCATAATTCCTCAGGACCAAGACTATCCAACTTCATTTAGCAGGCATTAAATTTAAAGCAAGAAAAAAACAAAGAGTAATGAGATTACAGTAAAAGACTGAAAACTTGAGGTTGTCAGAAGACTAGAAGAGCATTTGGAAGGTGTCAGCAAGGAATAAAGATCTATTACCTAATCTTACTGAATAGAAACTTCACCAAGTCATGGGCACATCTCTGCTGCTATGGAAACTGTTTTCCAGGTAGTCATAGAATCAGTGCACTGAAGTGATTATGAGCAGGGAAATACATGTGAAATACAATATGAAACTTCCTTTTTAAATACGGAAAATATCTAGAGAGAAAAAATGATTTCATTAAATGAGGAAAATGGAGTAAAATATTTTGCAATTTTATAAATTTTTCTTGTTTCCCACTGAAACAAAAATAAACTTTTCACCATTTTTAAAAACTATCCAGTAGTCTGGCACTGGCACTGCAATTATGGGATGTAGGAGACAAAGTTCAAAGGAGCTAATACAGCAGCTTTAAAGTGTTTGATCATGCATTCTAGTACTTCTGAAAAAATCTTTCTAAATTAGAAGTCAGCACATTTCTAACGTATTTTGTAGTAATCTTATAAATTCATATTTTCGTTGGAAAAGTTTATCACTTGAAAATTTTGCAGTTACCTGAATAATGACAAAAAATGTATCTTAGTTAATGGGGCGTACTTCTTGGGATTACATCAAAGGAACATATAAGTCCATTTCAGAATTTTCTTTGTGAGAATTTTTCATTATTGAGTTTCATGAACAGTGAATCCTCAGATTTGAAATGATCTCTGCTTTTTTTTTTTTTTTTTAAATGAGATATTCTTTATGTAGTATTGTCTACAATTTTTACTTGCTGCTTTGTGAGTTGTCTGTATCTAGTCTATTCTGGTAGTGGCCATGGCTCTCAGTTCATGAGCTGCTAATAGCTGTAAGTACTCAAAAAAAACCACTGTTCCCCAAATACATCTTAAAACCCAACTCACCATTTCTTTCACAGTAACATACTACAGGCAAAGCTAAAATACTTTCTCTGTTTGCTGGGAAGGCATATCCAGACTTAAATGTTTTTGAACTGGTATATAGGAGAAGAGACTGCACTGATCACAATTATTTACTCCTAAAGTGTTTGCTTGGATATATGAACACAGTCCTATTAAAAAACCAACCACTTCAGCTCTTCTCTTACATTGTCTTGCCACTGTAATGAGTTCATTGTGCTTGTCATAATATCTGGAGAGCACTTGCAGTTGGGATGGGGGACAGTGTCAGAACTGCCTTTCTGCTGTCATGGACTGTTTTATCAGGTCACTCTTCTCTCAGGACTGCAGTCTGAAGCTGGTGGAGTCATACCTTCTTACACATTTGTAAACCTCTGTTCCCTTGATTTTATTAAAAAGAGTAATGTAGCTTCTGCATTGTACCCCAGTGCCAGGACAGGAAATCTTAAGCAGCTCTTTTCACGTATTCTCTCCTTTCTTCCGCTACACATTCCTGTTCTCAACACAGTAGACTAGCTGTAGTTCTGATGGTAATATTTTGTTACTGTTTACTTTTTTTCCTTTTTTTTTTTTGTTTGTTTTTCTGATGGGTTTTAGTTTGTTTTCTTTTTTTCTTTGGGGTGCAGAATCAGGAAGAGTAAGAAACTATCAGGAAATGTGACTATTTTCATTTTTGTATGTGTATAATTTTTTTTCTTTTTTTTTAACTCTTCTCGGTTCATTTTCCCGATGGTAAAGGTCTGGGAGAGAAAAAAGAAAGAAGTAGAACAGCAACTGCTGCTGCAGATTTCATTTTGTGAGACCACATCTTGAGCCAGTGTAAGTCAGTGCTGCATGCAGCCACTGCTGCCCAGGCTGGCTGCTACTACAAGTGTCTCCCAGGTCTCACGCATTCCTCTTCCACTCTCTGCCATTTGATTTGGTAGAGTCTGACAGACACCTTGATATGTGCTTTGTGCTCCCCGATTTAAGTGAAAATACGGAATTGTGGATAGATGACAGGGTTTGACCATGGCTATCACACAAAAATTCTCATTGATTACAGTCAGTGGCAATTGCAGTCACTGTGGTGGGCAATTTATGCCTTTCTCTACTGGACATATATTTTTAGAGTTTTTTCAAGATATTGCAAACTTAATAAAAGCTTTACAGCAAAGAGGGAAAACCAAATAGCTTACTGTTCTCTACTAGGAGTAAGGTTTCAAAGTTGCCAAATTACTACGCTGTAGTTTCCTTTTTTTCAGGCTATTTTGTGAAGTTAGAATGCTCGTTTGCAATTCTGAAAACTGTTTTGGGACACCAATTCTGCTTCAGAAGGAGCAGTAGTCTCTTTCATGAGACTTAGGATGAAGAAGTCTCTTCATTCTGCTCCGAGTCCTTCTATCCACCCAGGCCTAGTGATGCACTTGAGATTAACCCTTTATGAAGAGATTGAGTGCTCTGTATCCCTATGAACAGCAAGGAATGCTGAGACTGCAGACAGAGCAAGAGGGGTGGATCTGTCTCTCTTCAGAGGTGTTGCTTTAGTTTGGCATTACCCTGAAATGGAATCTCTGAAGTGGGATCTGTAACTGTGTAAAAGAACATGCTTGTATTCAAAAGTCTGTACAAGTTCAGTAGTATATAAAATGTATTCTGTGCAAAACAATGGAATATGCATTTTTCAGTCAATAATTGATAGAGAACACAATCAGGAAATTTCTTCAGAAGCTAAAAAATAATTCAATGCTGTAGCATTGATTGAAATTTATTTGTTTTAGAATTTTTGATGAAGCATTGCATTTCCCTATGGCAAAAGAAATTTTTCCCCACAGACATTTGTAATATTGAATAACAGATTACTGATTTCTTTATAACAATAGGATGTATTTCCTTGAGTGCTCCAATGTTACCTTCATGTAGACTTATGGAACTGTGCTCTTATGCTTTCTGTAAACTCTACAAAAATCTACACTGAATTAACAGATTCTAAAACTTTCTGTGATATCTGTAATTTACTCCAATGTCTTCCATCAAATTTTTCAGCTTTTATAATATTAGAATTCAGTACTATAACTAAATTCTAAATTTAAATTATGTTGGAAGATCAAAAAGAAGAGACTTTAACCTAAATGTTTTAATAGAAATTCTTTTATTATGTCCAGTGTCAACTTTGCTTCAGTAAACAGTAAAAAGGATGATATGATTTGATCCTAAAATTTTTGAATAACTTAATATAAGGAAAGAGGATACCCTAAGGTTCGAGAGTTTCATATTTTTATTGATTTTGCTGTAACAGTTTTTCAGCATATGCAATTTATGTAGCAATTACCTAATAATGTTGGAGAATTACTTCCAATTAAACAGTCATAAATAATGATGCACAAGGCACAGTAAAATAGTGTCTTACAGAGAAGTGGTACTGCCTTTTCTATGGCAGTGCCTTGTGATTGTTTTGAAACTGAAACATCTGTTTTCAAAAAGTACATTTTCAGTGCTTTTTGACAAGTTGACAGACCATGTCCATATCCACTTAGATGTATTTACCTTGATGCATTGAAAACTGTACACCTAAAATCCCTAAAAATTAACATCTTATTTAAATAGGAAGAATTTGCAATTAGAGTGTTATGCTGTGCCTAAACAGCAGCTGATTCAAAAATATTAAGTGTTATTTGCTAAGTTATTATGTGTATTTGATATATTTATTTTTCTTTACTGTTGTTTACCCTCTCTCTGCTTACATTTAAACCATGATATGAAAGAAGGGATTACATTTAAAAACTAGGAAGTGTTTGCTGACACTTGCAGGTCATTGAAATTTTTCAAGTTTATGAACCTCTCTGTGAGCTCTTTACAGACTTCTTCCATCAACATCCGTGATGATCTATTGATTAATTTTTCTGAACATTCACAAAGTGCTCAGGAATATTAATCGAACTCTAGCAGGATGTAAAATCCAACTAGGTAAGGTGGCCTCTATTATACCATTAAAATCCAAGTATTATTTTTATTTGCTGTACATTTGAAAAAGGTTTTTTTTTTGTCAGTGAAAATTTTCATTTGTATTTTCCTTTCAGAAGTATATGCCACTACTTTATGTACATTCAGACACTTATTTACATAGATTTAAACTACTAGTATAGAAGGCTTGATTATACTGTCCAAATTAATAGCCTCCCTGCACAGCTCTGAAAGTACATTAGCACACTCTAGATCTAATGAAAGAGCAAGTGCAAAATCTCCTGATACTGTTCACAGAGTCCAGTTTATTACTGACATATCATTCTATGTGAAGAATAGCAGAACATTAGATTTTCAGATTTTCAGTGTGAGGGCTACTAGACAAAAAGTTTGGGATTGATTGATTTTAGTGCCCTTTGGATATGCTGCTTAGTCATATGAGATTGCTTGTCAGTGGGGCTTCTCTTAAGTTTCCCTCTTAACTGTTTTGATGATACTGATAATTTGGCCAATTTTCCACTAATTTTACAGTTCACTAATCCAGTCCACGTATACTTTTTTGGCTACTAAGATCTAAAAGCTTTTTTAAAATGAAGATAAGTTATATAATGTACTCTCCCTTCCATCTACAGAACTGTTAATTTGATTATAGAAACAATTACTTTAATCAAGTGTGATTTGCTAAATCACCTCTTTGTTCTGTAGTTGGAATATTAAATAGTGTCAGCTACAAATTAGTTTAACACAATATATTTAAAATATTCGTGGTGAAATCTGAGAATAGCTTGAGTTGGAAGGGACCTTAAAGGCCAGGTTGATGTAGGGCTTTGAGCAACCTGTTATAGTGGAAGGTGTCCCTGCCCATGGCAGGAGAGTTAGAACATAGATTTATTTTCCAACTAGAATTGGAAAATCAAGTTGCATTTCTAGCTAGTATTGTTATAAAAACACATGACTCTGTAAAAATATATGAGAAGAAAAATTCTAAAGTAGAAATGAATGATATTTTCAGGCTTGATTCATCCTTATTCTTACAGAAATGTACAAGTCATCCTGTCCCTTCTTTACCTTGTCAAATGATACTCTTGCACACAATTCTACTGCAAATGGTAGAAGACTTTGCAGACTAACTGGAAGTATCAAATCCTAAATAAGAACCTTTTCTTTTCCTTGTAGGTTTGTCTGTCTCTTATCCCAAAAATGAAACTCAGGTTAAACTGCAGTGCTATTTGAATGACAAGTCAATCCTGCAGCAAGTGCTAGTCACCCTGACCAGAAGACAGAAAGTGTGATCCACCACTACAAGCCCACTTTGCATTTAATCTATCTGTTATAGAAGTTTTATGATAGTTACTCAGATGACATCAGTACAAATAGGTAAAACAGGAACATAAATGGGTTATAAACCAGTTTTTCCTGTAGTGGTGTAAGTTATTATTATCCAGATTGCCAATCAAAGAATTTAATAGAGATTGTGCAACACAAAAGTGTTTATATTAAAGTTGCTTTAGCAGGAAACAGATGGTCCAGGTTTGTATCAGCTCTGCAGTTTAGATCATTAGTTTAACTGCAGCAAAAAAGGGTCTTTGTAATGCCAGCACAATTTACCTCATTACTCCTGGATAAGTCACTCTTGTTAAAATCATGAAAGAAATAATGTTGTATGTGTGTGTTTTTATATGGGAGACTTTATTAGTGGCTGATGCAATTGATACATCAAACACTAATGATTTATTCAAATATGGGCATGATCTAATGTCGATACCCAACTGAGACAGACAAAGACTCTCTAACAACTTGGAGTTAGAAAATGTATGTTTATTTCGGCTGGGCAGCTGCGGGGGATCCTTCCCAAAGTACACAGCACAAAATCACAAATTGTGGCAAGCTTATTTATCTACAAGAAATTTTAAATATTCAAGATACAAATACATATTGATATCATTGACACCTCCCATTCTCCGCTTCGTACGGTAATTAGCTGGAAAGTCATGAAGCATGCGTGGTTCATTCTTTTAATTGAGTCGGTGGGCTTATTATTTGTAGATGGTGAAGTAGAGCTCCTCTTCCTCTCTGATTTTTCCGCCCCCTTGATTTCTTGACAGTCTTCATTACTCTTAAAAAGACCTTTAAGACCTTTAGTTCTTTCTGCTGAATGGGTTTTTAAATAAAAAAATTAGTGGTTGTCTACATTTCTTTAGATCTGTTAATCAACATTTTTTGTTTCTCATTCTAGGCCCAGCCGAGTAAATATACTATGACAAGTAATCAGTTACCTACATCTTCAAAGCTTACTTTAGGCCTATTCTTTTAACTAATTATTAACTTTTTAATTAATTTCAGCTGGGTTTGCTTGCTAGGCTTACTTTAACTATTTTTAACAAAGCTAACCTCTAGTTAAAATCCTAATTTTTAAAATTCTATGTTTCACTAAGAGGAATATTAAAAACAAATTGCAGAAAAAGATCTGGTTTGGATTTTAGGTAGAATAAAAGCATCTTAGGAGGAGGACAAATTAATATAAAAAATACTCAGTCTTGAGTGAACAAACCTTATTTTTTTGCCACCAAACAAATCTTGAATATAGCAAACAATTTGCAGTATCACCCTACAGATATGCATGTGGCTATTAAATGATCAGAAAAGATAGGACAAAATATTTGGTACCCATATGATAATAGTAATTTAACTGAACAAATCCAGCAAGATGGCATCATATACAAGTTATGGCAAAAACTACTTTCTATGGCATGTTATAGGAATTAATGGAAACAATAGAAATTTTTCAGTCTCTATGCACACTTAGACGGAACTAAAGAATCACATAGGAGGAATATTTTCTATATCACTACAAAGTAAATATATTAAGATAGTCTCAGACATTGAAATCACGCAAATGTATCAGTTACTTAGAAATTTTCTTTAAATGCTGACTATTCAGTATTCATAAGGGAGACCATACATTCTACCGTTGCCTTAAGTAGAAATTCTCTATAGCATTTCAAGGCAGCACTGGTGTTTTTCAACTGGTTGAAAAATTCTGAATGAAGCTTTCTTAGAATATTAAGTTTCTGTATTTTTTAGATTTCATCAAATTTTTTTCTTTTTAATATTTTTTTTCTGTGTGAAATGTTTTTAAAGAAATGAACAAATTCTGACAATTTCTTGCTTGACTTTCTTGCAACAATTCTGGCTTGAATTTCTAAATTCTAAATTTCTAGATGGAATCAAGGGGTCCTAAGTTGGCCAGTTAAAGTTGCTCATTAAAGCAGCAGAGAGAACTCACCTGGGACTGCTGAACAATCCTTCTAGAGTTTCCAGGTGCTAGGATGTGGAGCATGGATCTGTGTTGCTCAGCCACTAGCATTGCTACTATGTCAAACAGATAACAAGCAGTGTGAAGAAATTCCTGATTATGTTGGTGATATCAGATGGTGCAGCTTAATAGTTTTTACTCAATGCCTGGAAAAACTATCTGCATAAAATTGACCTATATTTCACCTGATTCTGTAACAAATATGGTTGCTGCTTGTGGATCCCTGTGTTCAATGTTGAATAGATAAGGTTTGTAAAACTTAGGTTTCCATTTAGTCTGTTTCACAACACTTGTACATAATTCAATTTTATTCTGATGTAGAATATTTACACAACCTGCTTTCTGGTAGTTTATTACATACAGAGCTGGAAATAAAAATTAATTTGGTGCAGTCTTTCATATTTTTTCATTTTAATATTGTGAATTGGAAATGTGCTGCATGCTGAAATTATTTATAACTACTGTTATATTTCTTATGAAAATGGATGCCATAGAACTATGTAAATCCTAAGAAGAAAGATATATATTTAACCTAGTCTAGAAATTGCAAAGATAAGATTATACTGGAAGGATTAACACAAAATTTTTCTTTGTCATTAACATTTTTTTTATACTCTGCAGCCAAATTTGGTATTCTAAATAAGTGAATAAAAATCTTACTTCATTAAGTGCTGGCTATTATCTTTAAAGGTGACATTTTTCAAGGTAACGAAATTAGTTTAGGTAATGGCTAGGCAGGGAAAGGCAATAGAAAAAAAAAAAACAAAACTCAAAAGATTGTAGCCTGCACCTATACCTAGATCCTCAGTTTAGTACATTTCATTGCTTGGGGGTTCTTTTTGGCTTTTTTCCCCCTTTTCTGGCATTCATCAGCCACAGTGTAATTGATTGATTTTAATTACATGTAGTTGCTTTCCTTTTATGTAGCTGTTGATGAATTCACACCACTGCATGCAGTGCGGGTAACAAGCAGGAGGAGTTGGAAAACACGATGCAATTAGAAATCTACTACCTAATTGCTCTCACAGAAACATGGTGGGATGAGTTACAGAACTGGAACACTGCCAGAAGGATAGGCTGGGAAGGAGGGGCAGAGATATTGCTGTCTATGTCAAGGAATGGATATATTGTGAAGAGCTGCCTCTGAGTAACAGCTGTGAACAGGTTAAGGGCCTGTGGGTGAAATGAAGGCCAGGACCAATGAAGGGTACTTTTCAGCTGGGGTCTGCTATGGGTGCCTGGCCAGGGAAAGTCTGTTGATGAGGCTTCTTGCTTCAGACATAAACATCATGCTCATAAACTCTCATCTCGATGGGGGTTTCGACCAGCTGGGTGTCAGCTGGGAAAGCAATACAGCAGGCTGCAAGGAATCCAGGAGACTCCTGAAGTGTATAGAGGCCACCTTCCTGGTCCAGGTATTAGACAAACCAGCCAGAAGTGAGGTGCTACTTGACCTGCTGCTCACCAATGTGGATGAGCTCATAAAAAGGAGTTAAGACTGGTGGAAGCCTGGGCTGTAGCAACCATGTCCTGGTTCAGTTTGTGATCTCGAGCCTGAGCACGGCAAGGGACCCTGAACTTTAGAAGAGCAAACTTCCAGCTCTTTAAGTAGCTGGTGAATGAGATCCCCTGAGTAGCTGTCCTTAAGGACAGAGAGGTTGACAAGAGCTGGCAACTCTTTAAGGTTGCTTTTCTTAGACTGCAAGAGCTCTCTATCCTGGTATGTAGGAACTTGAGAAAGGCAGGCTGGAAACATGCATGGCTGGGCAAGGATCTGCTACTGAAACTGAGGAGTAAGAAAGAAATCCATAGTGCAGAGAGTGTACCTCCCCCGATAAGGACAAATGGTGACCTTGTGGTGACTGACATGGTGAGGGCTGAGGTACTCACTGTGTTCTTTGCCTCAGTCTTCACCGGCAGTCAGGCTTCCCTCATCTTACAAGTCTGTGATCCTCTGAGTGGGTGTGAAGGCAGTGAAGCCCCTCCTACTATTACTGAAGAGCAGGATTGGGATCACTTGATAAAGCTTAATAGCCACATGTGGGATGTGATGACTTGGGTCCCAGGGTCCTGAGGGAACTGACTGATGTCATTGCCATGCCACTCCATCACAACTGAAAAGTCATGTTGGTCACACAAAGTGTCCAGTGACTAGGAAAAGGGAAAAATCACTCCCATGTTTAAAAAGGGGAGAAAGGATGATTTGAGGAACTACAAATCATGGGAGCCTCACTTTTATGCCTGGGAACATCATGGAGTAGATCCTTCTAAAGATATGCTAAGGCACATAAATGACAGAGGTGATCAGAGACAGCCAGCATGATCTTACTGAGGGCAAATCATGCCTGAACAATGTGATGGCCTTCTGTGAGAAATTGACGGCAGCAGTCGACAAGGGAAGATCAACAGAAGATGTCATCTACCTGGACTTAAGTAAGGCCTTCACTATGGTTCCACATGAAATCCTTATTTCCAAATGGGATGTGTTTGAGGAGTGGATTATTATGTAGATAAGAAACTAGCTGGATGGACACAGCCAGAGAGTTGTGGTCAATGGCTCTACGTCCAGACAGATGCTAGTGATGATTGGTGTCCCTCAGGGCTCTGTCTTGGGTCTGATGCTCTTCAATATCTTCATTAATGACCTGCTGAGATCAAGAGCTACACGGGGCTTGGGGCAATCCCAGATATGAATCCAGACTGGCAGATGAATTAATTGAGAGCAACCCTGCAGAGGAGGATTTGGGGCTTGTAATGTATGAAAAGCTGAACGTGAGCCTGAATGTGCACTTGCAGCCCAGAAAGCCAACTGCATCCTGAGCTAGAGCAAAAGAGGAGTGGCCAGCAGGTTGATGTAGGTGACTGTCCCCTTTTACTCTGCCCTTGTGAGACCCTACCTGAAATACTGCATTCAGCTCTGAGGTCCTCAGCACAAGAAAGACATGGACCTGTTAGAGCAGGTCCAGAGGAGGGCCACGAAGCTGACCAGAGGGAGTGTCTCCTGTGCAGTCAGGCTGAGAGAGCTGGGGCTGTTCAGTATGGGGAAGAGAAGCCTCCGAGAAGATCTCATTGCAGCCTTCCAGTACCTAAAGGGAGCTTATAAAAAGGAGGGAGACTTTTTATACAGACAGAGAGTGAAAAAGGGCAATGGTTTTAAACTGAAAGTGTGTAGGTTTAGATTATATATTAGGAAAAAACTGTTTACTCAGAGAGTGATGAAGCATTGGAACAGGTTGCTCAGAGACATTATGGGTGCCCCATAAGTGTTCAAGGCCATGTTGAATGGTGCCCTGAGCAATCTGATCTAGTGAAGGGAATCCCCGCATGATGCAGGGGGATTGAAACTAGATGATCATTAAAGTCCCTTCCAACCCAAACTGTTCTATGGTTCAATGAATTTGAGTGATTACTGGACTTAGCATTTAAAATTAATTTTTGTATTCTTTTTCTTTTTTGATTTTTTTAAATTAGGGGAACAAAAGAGAAAAGGAAAAAGAATTTGAAACAATTCTGTATGACTTGTACGTTTCTAAGATTTCCACCTCTTCTTTATGGGAGTTCCCTCACTGTAGGAAGAATTCCTTTGCTTTGAATGTTGTTGTGTGAGGGTGAGGAGATCTGTTAAGACTTTATGAAATGTGACATAGGACGGAGTTCTGCAACTGAAAAAATAGGCTGTACAGAGCTATCTCTGACAGGGCAGTCATGTTTCCATACTTCACCTGCTTTTTTCATACTTCAGTATTTCCTTTGACTGTCAGATTATGTTTCATTCTTTTCTGATATCCCTACAGTAAGGCAGTGTTTAACCATTGAAAGATGTGAATCTTTAAATATATTCCTTAAAATAATATTAGACAGTAATAACAAAATAAATAGTGGAAAATGTAAAGTATGTGCAATATAAAATGGGCTAAACTATTTATAAATATTGTTTTCCTAGAGATCTTAAAGTTTCCATTGTCAGGTAAAAACAACTGAGAACTCTAGATCTGACTGAGAATTGTTTAATCTCCTAGTGTAGTAGAGAAATAAAGAGATTGATAAATTACCTCCATTAACCTCTATATGATAGATAGAAATGCCCATCAACTGTGGCAAAAGACAGGACTGATTGAAAGAGCTAAGCTTGGGATTTTTTTTTTTGTTTTTAAATGCAAAGACATCACATTTTAATTAAGTGGAAAGAAGTTTTGAAAGCTGAAATTTTTCTTTCATTTCCAGAAAGCATTTGAATTGTGAAACATTTGAATTTTTTAAATAATATCAGGATGTTTTGGAGGGGAAATGTAAATTTAATTTCTGTTGACTGTGATGATACTTCTGTTTTTTATTTCTATAAAATATCACAGCAATAGCAGCAGGTAGAAGAATGTGGGATATGACAAAATTTAAGATAAATTTCACAAAACAGAGATTGCATGACTTGGTTTAGGTTTACAGAATAAAGGCATTGTGTTTTCTCAGATTTGCTGCACATAATTAATGGCATTATGGAAAAAGATTGCAGAGTAAATAACCAAATCTAAAATCTAAAATGCTTATTTCAGAGCAATGCCTTTCTTGCTTTACTAAGTGGATGCATAGGAGCATGGAAACTAAAATCCTTCAGTCTTGCTTCAGTCAGCTATGATAAGGTCATCTTATTTTATTCCCTTCAGTCTTTTCTTCCTTTTCTTCCTTATATAAAAATGAAGACAAAGAAAGCTAATTATGGCAATGCTAGAAGAATACACCACTATCTCCTCAAATCAGACAGTACAGAGAAAGAAAAATGCAAAATCTTGCTCAATAATCAGAAGTTCAAGCTCAGTGCTGCTCTCCACGCTTTTTCTGCTACACTGCTGTTATCCAAGTGTGGAGAGAGTTCAGTAAAGGTTAAATTTCTTCAATGAAATCCTCCACACACATACACTTCTGGTATGAAAGCCCCTGAAACACCTGGGTTCACTATTTTTCTCCCTATGAGAGGTCTCAACACCACACTTCTAAGCTATAGTCTGAAACCACTGTCTGTCTGTTATGGTTTTTTGTTTGCAAGACCTTTTTTAAAAATATTTTCTTTATTCATCCTAGAGAGTCTGGCAGTATGTAGGTGAATTTTTACCTTATGATGTACTCTTGACAGAATTATACTGCAGTCCTATCTCATGTTCCTCTGTAGGGAAACCCAGAGGTCCACCTAAATCAGCCAATGCATCCATTGTCTTTCAAATTATATGTGACAAGATACATTTGAAGAATGGATACAGTCAGTTCTATTCTGTTACTTTAGTGAAATGGAAGTTTATCAGGTTCTATGGCTGCACTTACTATAATTATGTCATGAATCCCAAAACACTTGTTTTAGCTGAATATGAATCTAATGTGAACTCATCTTAATACTCCATGGCATTGATTCTGTTCTCTGCTGCTACCAGGTCATTCCTTAATTTTATCAACAGAAAAAAAGCCAAATCTAGTATGTGTGCTTGTCTCTGGCCATATATGACGCTTCAGAAAGGAGCTTATTTAAGAGCAAATAATCTAAACTGAGCAGTCTATTTGGTTTTAAGTGTAAATTACTTTCCTCAAAAATTCTAAGCTTTTTGCAAGGGAGTGCAGCATCCTCTGCCCTTTAGTAACATGCTGGTATGTGCTGCTGCCTTGCAGACTGAGTTCAAATAATATATTTTGGCTCTTTGTTAGATATTTTCCTTTGACTACTGAGTTGAAACCAGCATCTCACCAAGAATATTTCTTAGCTGTCACCTAAATGGGAATTAACAATGACATATCAGGAAAAAAAGCAGATATTCTGCAAGACATAATTTCTGAGTATCTTAGCATAAAGCCTATGGCTCATTTTCTGAATTTATTCTTTTCATAATCCTCACTATCAACATGCTTATAATTATGAAGCTATGAAGACAAAAAAACTTTTATGCCTTCTTTTAGGGTGCTCACAAAAGCTAAGAAAATTCTGGTATTCAGTGACTCAGAGCATGGATTCACATATACAGTTGGACTCTCCTACATTTTCTGCATAAAACTTACTAGAAGCCGTGCCAGTAGAAAGCAGTCTAAACAATGAACTATCAAAAAATCAATGTCCCCCCAACTTGCAGTGTACAAATGAGCTGTGTAGCATTCATTAGAAGATCTTTACCTGAAGAAATACAATATAGATTTTTACAGCTAGGAAGAAATCTGTTTGAATAAAGTAAACCTCTCATTTTTGCATTCTTTGAAATGAATAATGATGCTTATTTTAAGAGGTCTGGAAAATAGCAGAAAACTTGCTCAGGTTCTAGTCTAACAACCTTCATATAATGCTGTGTCCTTTCCTTCCTGAATGGCACTGGTAATTGATATCGACATACTAGAAAAAGCCAAGTTCCATCCTTCCTACCACAGACAAATTTTATCAAGGAGTATAATGAACTTTGGCTTCATAGCTTTATTTGTGACAAAGTACTGCCAATCTTATTGAAATAAAGAAGTGTGTTCAAATCACTGCAGGTTAATCTGGTGTAAAACTATGTTTGACAAAAAGGAAGAAGATGTGAATATTCTATTTTGAAAATTATGTTATGATAGAGTATGGAAATACACATTTTCATTTAATCTGGGAGTACTGAATGCCTTAGAAAATGTTGATTATGTTTTCTAAATTCACTATTGAAAGTTTTGCATAATAGGTTAATTGTCTAGTAGGTTACATCAGTAACAGTGTCTTAGCAAGTCCTTCTCAGTGGAAGCATGCTCCAGTGTCATCGCTGATGGTGCTGACCCCTCCTTCTCTCATGATACATGAGAGCATCCATAAAGTTCTGAATCACTGGTAGACCAGTCATAAATATCCATGTTGAGTTCAGAAAAAAAAAAAATCTTAACTAGAAATAAAAAGCTTAGCTGAGACTCAAAATGTAAGAAATAAAGGCTGATGTAATTTTCCATTAATATATAGCTGGTGAATCTCTTTGGTCCTTAGAAAGTTTTGAAAATTTTTCAAAACAACATCTCACCTTCCTCTTGTTCAAGTATTTATGTAAGAAAGATAGTTATTTATAGTTATTTGGTGGGTTTTTAGGCAGAAGTTTCTTTCCATTTTATTTCTTTACATTACAGAGATTTATACTTCTTTTCTGGATAAGGTTGATAATGCTACAAATTAGAGGGAAATATTTTCTTTAAAATATTCTACAACCTACTATGCTACATCATTAGTGATTCACAGACAGAATATGCACAAAAAAGTTCAATGAAGAACCATTACTGGCACCTGTTTAAAGAAGAAACCTTATCAGCTGTTTTAGATCAGAAATACAATTCAGAATATATATCTATATATCTATATATTTATATATCTATATATCTTTCTAATATATATATATCAGAAAGAAAGGGGAGGGTAAGCTGCAGAGTGTTAGCTGCAAGACAGATCTCAAATCTTCAAGACATATTAGAAACCACATTCAAACATTATAACAGTTTAAATATATTAGCCATGTTACACCAATGCACAGACCTGCACTGTTGGAAAGCCTTTATTTTTTGGCAAGGGCTTAAATACAGATCACCTTACATGAGAAGTATTAAAGGAATCTGAGGCTGGAGACTCACAAGATTATCTGTATCTGTTTCTTTCACGTGATCAGACAGGAACTGGGGAAGAGGATGAGTGGAGGCTTGGCATTCACCCACTGATAACATCTGACAAGACATGGTGATGCAATCAGGAACTGTCCAGGACCAGCAGAACGTGGGCCAACCACCATGTAAAAATGGGATATTCCTATTACGTCCCATAACCTGTGCACTGCGGTCCAGATTATACTGGAGAAGTAGCCTTGATTCTTAACAGAATCTAGCAATCAATTCCTGTCTAAATCAAAGTCTGTCTGCCCTTAGAGGGAATAAACACACACTGCCTCTTATGACAAGGATCTTGTCATTTACAATTTAGAAAAATATTAACAGTTTCTGCTGCCAAGAACAATATTTATTTATTTACTTTCTTACTTGCTAACTGCACTCTTGTGTAGATGTGATTTTCCACAATGCCTTTCTATCAATATTCCCACAGCATGTGTGTGAATATTCATGATGCTACACTTTTCTGGCTGTTCTTGGATAAAGCCAGTGCCTGCAACTGAGAGGATGATAAAATCAGAGACCTTACTGAAGGAATGTTACTGTTTGGTGAAAGTCAAGGGACTGGGCTTTATGAGTGGGGATATCTCTTCCATTTGTATGATCCTGTGTTAAGTCAGCAACTAAAAAAGTATACAGTGTAAGAAAACAAAATAGAATTGAAACAGAATCCTACTGTTTGAATGTGTCTCTCTGCAGATGATATCTTAAGGCTTACAAAGCAGCCTTTTACAGTCCTCTGATTGTCACATCTAAATTATTTTCATACTGATTATACTTGAGAATTCCAAGATTTTTATGAATATGATCTTGAGCTTAGTAGAATTAGAAGTAATGGAATAATCTGGTGTCTGCATGAATTATGTATGATTTTAATTGCTTTTGATGGTTGGCTCAATTCATACAGATTAGTGCTCATGTAAACTAGAATTGCAACAGTGAAAGAGAATAGAATATAGATACTATGGTATAATTTTCCTCTGTTGTTTTATTTGTATCCCTTTATAGTTTAAAATATTTGCATACGGTATGTAACCACATATCAAAGCTGTGTATTGTTAATGTACATAGACCATACTTGAAAAGAAAGCAAATATTCCAAAAGAAAAAGATACAAAACAATGCTAACAAAAATATTCCATTGTTCACCCAAGTAATATTATTTCATTTTTTAAAAGCTTTGCCCAAACTTTAAAGCTGCAATTTTGCATATGGAAAGCCCTTTTCTTACTGATTTCTCCAGACTGGATTGACACATGTAATTTCAGTTAGTCTTTCTTGCTGGTACTAGAGAAGTATCTTTGTGTAATCCTGTGCCATCTTAGGTAATGTGCCTCAGCAATGGATTCAGTACCATTGACTACTCACAAGATGTGCTTGGCAGCAGCAGACTCCAGATGGTGAACTAAAAAACCCTGCTTTTCTGCAGCAGCAGTAGCATCTGGGTATGTGGCTGCCGTTCTTGTTGTTTTCTGTTCAACCTACTTGGCTCATTTCCCTGGTTTATATCATTGTAGATATCAAACTACTTGTGAGAAGGGCTCTTTGTAGGATGCATTTTCTTGTTAATGAAAAGTGATTAATTCTTCTGATCTGCTTCAGAAAGTGAAAGGTTTTGGGGTGAAATTGGTAAAATAGGAAGCGTGCTTTTATTGTCCTGAATTGTATTTCCCATGGACTGAATACCCTTTAGTGATTTAAAGCCCGTGTAGTTTCATTAGAAAATACTCTGGTTTTCATGTGTTTTGAGAATTAAGCAGCATAAGTGGGAATGATCTGGAGAATTTCAGCAGATTCACACCTGAACTAAAACTATAAATTTAAATTCACTCTCAGAGTTATTCCCAAGGCTTGCGCAGGCCTTCAAGAAGTTCAGAAAATGAAGATCAAGCTAGATAAGGGTTGTGAAGCACAAGTGTTCTGCAGTAAAATTTGAGGTGAAGTAATTTAGAATGAAGAACACTTATCAAGTTTATCCTGCTTTATCAAGAGCTTGATCTAGATGAAAACAAAGATGTTTTTCTGTGTTAATAACAGGAAGATGTTAGTCACCTTTTCACATCAGAGTAAAAAATTGATCTGTCATTCCTTTCTTTTTAATTATAGGGAAAAAACCATAGAATCTATTTGTTGGTATTTGACAGTGTTAAAAATAATTGAAAAACAATATTAGTCAGTCCTTTGCACTTCAGTTATTGGTTATTGGATGTTTTGAATATGCTAAGAACATCCATTCTAGCAATCCAAGCAAAGGCTGCCTACAACTGCCTGTATGCGCATCAGATCTCTTCTAGGATAAATCATGTAATTAATGCTATTTAGATACAAGCATAGGGTGAGAAGAGATGGGATACAGCCTGACAGATGGATCATACAACTTGCAGAGGTTTATGCAAGCCTATGGAAAGAGGAAATGGAGATCTCTGTTTTCCACCTCTGAAGACTTTCATTGATAGACTCCATTTGCCCATGCTTGGAAAAAGCATTGCCATGGGCAAAAGAGAAGTCATGTATGCAGGAAATTCAAACTTCTTTATTTATTAAAGCAAGCGTGATATCTTATTATCAAGTTAAGCAATAATCTACCCTTGTGTTTGCAGATGAAATTCTTTAATCATAGAATCACAGAACAAGATTAAAGACTTGCTATTAACCTTAACGGAATGACAGTTTTACTTACGATAATTTTTCTGACTATTAAAAATCCAAAAAGGAGTTTGACAAATCAAGATACTCAGCTCCCAGTTGTAGAACTCCCGAGCCAAAGACCAAATTCAACTTTAGAATAGGATTTCTTATGCCTTCATTTCACAGAAAGAACTATTTGATTGCAATAGATATTTTAGATGCTACTCTATAATAACTCCTAGAAAATATCCAAGCATAAATGTCATTATTTGTAATATGTCCAAAGTGATATAAACTTGTACAGCTTCATTTTTCCAGCAAAATCTCACACATTTTATCTGTGAGATCTGTTTGAAAAATCCTTTCTTTTATAATTGCTCTCTGAAAACCTGTAAACCTTTTCTGTTAATAAACATGTTAAATTGCCTTGGTCTTATCCAAATGTTTGCTTATTCTAAGTTTATGTAATTGTACATACATGCCACAAGCAATACAAAGATAATTCATAGAAGTACTTAACTTTATGGTACATTTTTCTGTCTCTCATTTATTCTGTGTGTTGCACTGGCTCTAGTATTTCTGTTTTTAAAAAGTTTGGGTTTTTTTATTTTTCTGTGAGGTTATATCTTGCACTGTACTGAGGAGTAGTGGAAGTTTTCTTACTGTATTGAAAATTAATACATACAGCTTGCATACATTGATACTGAAAAAAACTAAATGCTTCAAAGGCTCTGAAACTTAGAATATAATTACAGTTATGTAAAAGTAAGCTAGATTGTGAATTATGGCTACTGGTATTTTAAAATATTCACTTGCATTAAATAACTGTTTATACAATAATAAATCCATGGTTTTGAATAATGAAGGCAAGAGTATTTAAGATATTGTTCTCCAAATGACCACAACAAAGGAGATAGACTTCCACAGACAGCTTTGATCCCATCCATATCCCATTCCTTTCATGCATCAGGTGCTTGTCATTTCTCTGGCCTTAACAGGATTGAGGCTAAACTGAGGAGACCAGACTGCATCTGAATATGCCGACTTACTCAGAGGATTTGACAACCAACAGAGAGCAAATGCTACAGGCTGTAGAGGAACGTAAGAAATAGCAGTCTATTACTCTGCTCTACTTGACCTTATACTTTAGGATGGCTCTTCCACAGGAATGAAGTTGTTTTCTCTCATTTCACCCATATTGATTTGCTTTGCGTGGTTCTTCCTTGTACAGCTTTTGTAAGCTGATAATTCAATTTGCATTCCAATTGTCCAGTTTAACAGTGGTAAGGGGAGATTTGGCAAAAAACATTGTGCAGTGCAAAACCAAAATTAGTCATGAGGTTGGTCTTAGTGCTTCATTTTTCTGGATAATGAGTAGATTATCATAAGTACCATGTTACTATTGATTTTGGTTTTCAATTGATATGTGTAGTCTTTTGGGGGTTTTTTTTGATAGCTGAATAATGCATACCCAAACAAAACACTACTGCTTAAAATTCTTGGATGTTCATGGAATCATTTTCAAAGGAGTAGCCACAGCCACTGGTACTTAAAATTCCTTCCAAAGGAATTATTTTTGTTAGTTACAGTAGGATTCATCTAGTACTGTTTAAATTAAATTAATCTTCATAAAAATTCAAGTACAATAAGCTCTCATACTAGTTTCTGACAACATAGAGTTTTCTATTAGGACTACTAGCTGTGCTTTTTTTGGGATGCTTGTTAGCAATTCAGAGTATCTACATCTGGGATTTACAAAAGTGTCATTTGTAAAATAACAAACTATATTAGTGTATGTGCATTGGATGGATATTGTGATTTTGTGTTTTGTAAGTTTAGGTGCTGCTTGTTAAATTGCCTATGATGCTTTTTCAGGATGCCCCTAACTTAGAGGAGAGTATGCTAACTGAACCTGATTTTCATAGAACAACAGAAAGGCCTGGGTTGGAAGGACCTTAAAGATCATCTAAGTCCAACCCCTCTGCCAATGGGAAGAATACTGCTTACTAGATCTGTTTGCTCAGGGCCCCATCCAACCTGGCCTTGAACAATTCCAGGAATGAGACATCCACAACTTCTCTGTGCAATGTTTTCCAGTGCCTCACCATCCACACAGTAAGATTTTTTTCCTAGCATGTAATCTAAATCTCTCCTCTTTTAGTTTAAAACTGTTCCTTACTTTCTTGTCACTATCTGCACATGTAAAATTCACTCTCCTTCCTTTTCATAAGCTCCCTTTAAGTACTGGAAAACTGTAAGACACTTTTGCCAGAGCATCATTGCTATAGAAATGATGTTCATTAAACAAGTGGCCAGAAAAAGGAGTTTCAGTTTAAGCAGTGAGCACGGGGAACGACTTATGTATATTCCCTTTCTTTATAAGTGTTATGATCCGGTTATTAAAATCTTTAGATACCATTACAGTCTCTCACAATAAGTGACAGAATTACTCTATTTCTTTTACAGTGTCTTATCTGTGTTCTATTTTTAAAAGATAAGAATTGCTAAGTTCAAACCACATAGAACTTCTATTCTGGTCAGCAAGATCTAATCAACAGTGCCTCTTTTGTTCACATACTCTTCAACATACCTGTTGGAGAGGTTTAATTACACACAGTATACACTCTTTCCATAAACCTACACAGAATGGCGTTATTGCTTAGAAAGGTATGGTTGTTCTCAGCTCCCTAAAGTGGCCACCAGCAACATATCTCTGTTTAATCAGTTGGTAGAGAGATATTTCATTGTAATCTCTCTTTCCTGTTGTGTTAATTTGCAAACATCAAAAAGAGTGTTGTTTTTTATGTCTGCGCAGCAGCTATCATGATCACTCTAACATGATTAGCTTCTCTAAGCAGTACTGCAATTTAATTTAAAAAAAAACAAAAGAGAGGAGGGGGAATTAATTTATCATAGAGCTGGTAAAAGATCTACTGTAGCCATTTTGTCAAACTTCCTATGTAAAATTAATAAGAAAGTACATTCATCTGATAGTACAGTATGTATGGTACCTTGCTTTTATATTTAGTTCCTAGGTACTGTATCAAGATCGTTATAGAATTTTTCTTTCACATAACGAGTGAGGTTTTTGATTGTACTTCCTTAACTTTGACTCCTGTCCATAACTTTAAAGATGGAGCTCCACAAATCTTTCAAAATAAAGTATAAGGCTTTGCAATGTTTTTCCTAGTCCTTTAATAGTTCGTCTCGTCCTTAAACTTTCTCTTCAATTTATCAATGTACTTCTTGAGTTTCTGTTGACCTTTACACTTTAAATTTCATATGAAGATGAAAGAGCCAATATTTAAACTCCTAAAACTTGGCAGGTGCCTATCTGTCTGTTCCACCGTGAAGATTCCGAAGAAAGTTTTCACTTTTTAGATGAACTTTTTTCAGAAACTAGTCTCCCATCTTAAAGTATTTTTAACCCTGTGTTGGGTTTGTGGGGCAAAGTTTTGGTAACTGGGTAGAGGAGGCGACAGTGGTCTATAGGGGTGGCTTCTCTGAAAAGAGGCACACTGAATCAGGGTAGTAAGAGTGTGAGTAGGGGCAGCAGAGACAACATGTAATGAACTAACCATAACTCCCATTCCCTGTCTCCCTGCACCACTGCAGGGGGAAAGGGTAGAGAATTCTGGAGTAAATTTAAGTCTCAGAAGAGAGACTCCATTTACTTTAATATTTATTGCTTCTTGGCCTGTTGTTTGATGCAGGACAATAATGTGCCTAATTGTCCTAAACTATTAAAAGAGTAATGGTTGTAGTTAAAGGTGGATACAGAGCATAGGTGCCCATCTGATAGCGTGCATATTTTGTATAAAGTATATATTTTTTTACCAAGTGAAGCAAGGATAATTACTTCTAGAAAACACTTCATTCAATCACATTTCTTTTCTTTACTTCTTTTTTATGAATATATAAATTTTCAGAAGTGTTTTAATTCTGTATCATTCATCTTGTGCTTTGCTTATTTAATGTTCAAGACGTTTTAATGACTGTAGAAATGTATGCCAAATACCTAGATGAAATCGTAACACTTGATATTAAACCTGGATTTATTAGTATTGATCAATCAGAAATGCCACATAAGACATTAATGTTCAATGAGTGAATGGTTCCTACACTTAACAGAGGTGAAACTTAAAGAAGAGGGTATGATTAGTAAAAACAACAATAGAAGGGGAGAGTATGTTCATATATGACCTGTAGAAATGTGCAAGAACTTCTATAAAAAGACTGCAATAAATACCTTTTAATGAGATTTTTTCTTTTTGCAACAGCAGTGATATTCTACCACTTTATAGGTTTATTTTTATAAGAGTTGTTTAAAACAGCTTTTTTACCTTTTCCAGCTCCTCAGTAGAAGGCATACAAGTCCAATGGTGTTTTATCAGAGCTGAATTCAACATGATTAAGATTTTCATTAGGTAGTTTGGTCTTGGGGTAGCTACTGTTTATGTGAGTATGTGCACAGAAAGACACATATATATCTACATAGAGATTATAATCAAAAAATTTCAGAATTTGTCCAAATTTATGACTGTACTAGACTAATATTAATCTCAGTAAAATGTCTTGATAGCCCACCTTTATTGACTCCTGCAAGTCATTGATAAAGACACTGAAACAAGAGGCCCCTGTGGTACACCACTTGTCACCAGTGGTCTCTAGATAGGGGATGAGCATTAATCACTATCCTGCATGTCTAATTATCCAGCCCACTTTTACTCGCATACTTATCCACCTATCCACAACCTTGAATTGTCCTTTTGCCTTCTTTTCAAGGTGGGTGCAACCCCTATCTTTCTCCAGTTGCTGTGGACTTTCCCTGATCTCCGTGACTTTTCAAAAATGATATTGATGGGCCTTTCAGGTACATCAGCCAGTTTCCTTGGCACACTCATTCAGCCCATTGGGTGCCATTGATTTGTATGAGTTGAATTCTCCCAATTAGCCCTTGCTTCAGTGTCATCCACTGCTGGTAGCTCACCTCTTTGAATTGTTTCTCTAAGCAGAGAGGCCTGGAAGACTCAGGTGGTGAGGATGGGGTCCCCACTTTGTGCAACAAAGCCCTTTGTGAAGGGCTATGCCACATTACATTATATGTAGCAATTATTATCTCATATGTAACATTTAATGTATCTCTATGTTTTCAGGAAAAATGAATCATCTCCTGTGGTTTTTTTCCCCCTCTGTCTATGTGTTATCAGTACTTGTAAAACCCCCATAAATCTGCTGTTTAAAATTTAACATTTACTATTAAAATTCAAAATTTTGCAGCTATGAAAAATCCCTGTTTTGATGGCTTGGGTCTTTGAATTTTTCATGACTGATAAAATAGCTCACCTAGTAGAATCTAAGCTAAATTGGAATTCATTACCATTGGTTGTAGGATTAGGCTTAGATAAATAAAAGAAATAAACAGATTTCTCTTCTTCTTTTTGTTTTTGTTTGGTTTTTTCTGGGTTTTTTTTCTACTTTAATAAAGTAAATCCTCATCAGAACCCTGCTGTTAGTGATTGCCAATTACCTGCAACTGCAGGAGCACTGGTAAAGCATTGCCTTAATTAGGGAGGCCTAAAAATGCCCTTGGGATCTAAGCAAGCATAAATGTAGCTGAAAGGGTCTGTTTCTCCTTGACAAGCACAAAATTTTGTGCAGAAACCACTGACAGGCATTCTTGAAAATACCTTCATTGAGCTGCTCTGAATATTCTGTTAGTCAAATAAGGTAAATTCACCATCTTTATATTAAGATTTTTTTAATGGTATTTTCTTAGAATTCTGGGTTTGCAGTCACAGGCAGGTATATAGTGCCCCTTTGTTCAGATTTATTTGCTAGAAAGTATTTGCTAACTTTCATGAATGGGAAAAGATTATTTCATCTGATACGTTGTGAAAGAGAAAAGAACAGTCAACTTCAAGTTAAAAAGAATTAAACTAGTTTGGGTAGTATAAAAACCTGAAACCATTAACATTCGTGTTGGTTTTAACACCTTCAGGACAATTAAACTCTAAGTAAGGCACTCCCCTTCCTCTGCCCCCTTTGGTAAGGAGGGGACCATAAATGAGATTATGAGGTGAAATAATTTACTGAAAACATGCTAACAACAGCAGTACTAATAGGAAAAGTATACAAAAGAGAAGGTGGGAGCTGGTGGGCAGCAGGGGTTTTAAGGGGTCTGTCCACTCTACTCTGGTGAGCCAGGCAAGATGACAAACTTCTGGTTTCCAGCACCCAGCGTTTCCTGCTGAAACTATTACCCCAGCGATGATATTGGTGATATTGAGTGAACATGGTGGTGACACCCAGACAGCGCTAAAAAATGCCACTGCCTCTCTTTGTTACTAGGAAAACATTGCAGACCTAGCTGGTTTTGATGTCCACTTTTCATGGTGTTATAAATCTTAAGATGATTCAATCTTTGATATTTCTTTTTGCTATTTACTTCATTTTTATTTGATGGTTGGTGGTGAAGTTACCATTACATGTGACTACTAATCCTTTTAATGTTCTGTTTGCTACATTGTAATTGTGTTGCAAAACTACCATTAAGGAAGGTTTTAGCCTAGTTGCATTTATAGATAGGACACTTCCTTTGCTCTAGTTTATCCGGAGTCTAAATTATGAAACTCTTTTGTTTACCAAATTGAAAACACCCTTCAAATTCATCTTTTACTTTACTGTAAAATATACAGTGAAAATCCATTTAATAGTGTTAGTAAAAGGTTTTGTAATGGTCATTTGCAACAGAAATTAATTTAGCTGCTCCTCAGTTATTTTCTCAATTTAGTTTTCTGGCTGATAGAACATTTATATAAGGTTGTTTCTTTCAACTGAGATGTGAAATGTATTCTTTTCCTATACTCCCCATTTTAATGTACAGCTCTGCTAGTATTATTTAGGTAGAACAATAATAACTTAAGAGCAACAAGAGTTTTGGGGAGTTTTTACTTTCTTTGGTTTCTTTGGTTTGATTCTTTTTGTCTGTTTGTGGGTTCTTGCTTTTTTTTTTTTTTTAACTTTCAAGATTATTTTTTCAAAACTCGATCAAGTGTTCCCAAATCGTAAATTAACATCTTTTTGGTGTAAAGATATCTAGATGCCATTCAGTGTTCAGACATTACTTTCTCTTTTATGTCAATAAAATTATGCTGGAGGTGAAGATTGTTTCAGGATGTGTGAGGATCCTGTGGCCCTAGGAGGAGTGGTGTGAACTGAATTTGGAAGAAA
Organism: Aleadryas rufinucha; assembly: GCA_013397815.1. Lineage (NCBI taxonomy): Eukaryota > Metazoa > Chordata > Aves > Passeriformes > Aleadryas > Aleadryas rufinucha. The sequence continues at coordinate 29,600 of VZTH01013429.1, forward strand.
GGTTGTGAAGGTGGAGGATGCCAACTTGATTCTAGAGAAAGCAATGCCTTACTTGCTAGGTCCTAAAATAAGTGTCTCTGACTCTAAAGCCAGAAACTAAAAAAACCAAAACAGCAGAGCAGAAATATCTCTGCAAAGCAATTGAATTTCACTAAAACATTACATATTACTGTAATCTTATTTGTTTAGAAATGCAAAAAAAAATCTACCTAGCTCCTTTTCTGAACACTTCTGTGGTTTTTCTGTATGAATTGTATCAACTGTGAGCTTTCTAGCCTTTATTCTTCTTCGTGGTTTTAGATCTTTTGTCTCTACAGTACCTTGTCATTTTCAAAGCATTGTATCTGCATATTTCACATGGACATTGTTGTGACACAGTTCATTGGGATAGTAGCTCTAAATTTCAAAACTTCTTACTTTCTGAAGAGGGGATTTAATTTTACTAGGCTTTTTGAAAAAAGAAATTGAATTCTGGATTTAGTGATACTTTTTATGGCTTCATAGCGACAATGAACAGCACTGTTGTGCAAGGGTACAAAAAAATCGGTGTGTGATGGGGTTTTTTTCTTTTATATTAATTCAGTTGTGTGGAGTATCAATTTGTACAGTAGTCTGTGCTTTGCAAGTAGTTGAGAGTGACAGTCTGGTGTCCCTCTGAGTAGGAGGGAAATCTGCAAGTGATCCTCCTAAGTCTCACTGATTTTGGAGGAGGGAGTATTCTCGTGTTCAGCTTTTATTCTCTCTTATTTGTTATTTTACCCTGCAGAAGGATAGCATTTCTATATTTTATATATTAGAGTTTTGAAAAATAGCAATATTTTTATGATAAAAAAACTTTTAAAACTGAATCTGGGATGAAATAAAGGTATAAGAGAGAGTACTGTTGGTACGGATTCCTGAAGTGGAGAATAGATGTCTGGGCTTGGCATTAATTTTGCCTGATACAATTGAATTTAATCAGGACATGTTCACACTGACTATTTAATTAGACTCTAGGTGATCAACCTTGGTAGGGACTTTGCTAATTATCAAGTGGCTGAGTCACTGAAGAATGTCAAAGTAATGCTTCAGAGGACTGTACTTCACTGAGGGGTTTGGATGCGTGAGCAAGAGTTTTTAAGGTAATAAATGTTAAAGAAAGTTAATAAATAGTTTAAAGTTAATAATGAAGTTGCAGGAATAATAGATGGAGGCACAGATGTATGAGAGACTGGAGCTGTAGCCTACAGTAAGCTGTATAAATTATAATTGATCCTCTAAGAAGTATGTAGAGGTTAAAATCCTGAGCAGAAACAGTTAAGAGAAAAGTTGTACCTCTCTGGACAAGGCCATGTTAGCTCTAAATTACAACAGTAGGAATGATTCTTTTCTCCTTCCTTCACATTTCACTGATGTATTAAGTGGGAATTGCATAGAGCTAGGTATGCTTTTGCAGAGCAAGTCAGGTGCATGAAGACTTTCTCCCAAAATGAGGTAACAGTTCCACTGACTCCAAGAAAGGGTAGAAGAAAGACTGCAAAATCAACATATCTTTCTCATACCTTTCCCTGTTTATCTGAAAATCTGTGACATTCCCTTAAACTGTGCTCTGTTTCTGTATGGCTTCTGTTAATGCTTTGCTTTTCCCTAACATTCCAGCATTTTCTGAAGTTTGTTATTGTCATGGGTTAGGAAGGGTGTTCTTGAATTTAGTGTTCCCTCTAAAACCACAGGCAGATTCCCCTCCCCGCTCTCCAGCTGGAGGCATAAAGACAAAGATCATGGGCTGAGATAAGAACAATTTACTGGAAACAGCAATGAATTAAGAGGAAGAACAGTAACACAAAAACATTGATAACAAAAGGTATAAGAAAAGGTATAAGAAAAGAAGCGATTCACAAGGAAAACAGACGACAATAAACAATACTGGATATCTCCCCCCACCACATTTTCTCAACCTGCAGGAACCTCCTCCAATGAAGCGAATCCCTTTCCTCCCACCCTCAGCAAGGACCTGAGGAGGTATAGAAACACCTCTGTGTCCCAGTAGCCACACCTCCTCCTGGCTACTGCAAAAAATTAACCCTGTCCTGGCCCAAACCAGGACAGTTGTTCTATACCACTGAACACACACATAAAATGCTGGGTGGGAACACATCTCATTTCTTGAACTTGGAGCTACGTGCTCTGTGCCTCTACCAAAAAATTTCATATCCATTGAAATCTGTAGCTGAACAACTACTGGGATCTTGACACCCTACCTTGGCTTTTTTGCTATTGGTTCCTTTCTTCATCCATCAAATACACCGTTCTAGTCCTTTTGTAGCCCTGCATAAATCACCCGTGTATGAGTGCTCTCAGTTTATCACCTTGCTTCCAGTAACTGTGTCTGGCTGTGAATCTGGGAATAGTGGTAACTTGATTTCAGTAGCAGTGACACTAGCTTTCAGGTAATTAATTTGAATTTTATTTGGAATGTTATCACATTTTAAATAAAGCTGTGCATGAATAGCTGCCAGGGTTTTCAGCACTGCTAACAAAAATCTGTGTGCATTCCCCACTTCCCTGGGGTTCTCTTCCTGCAAGACCCTATGATAGAGCCTGCTTTCTGCATAGAAGACAACTGGCCGATCTCAAATAGCATAGAAGTTTCACGGGTTCTTGTTGAAGTATGCTTAATAATTGTTTGTTTATTTCAATATTTAAATTTGTATACTTAAAGCTGTGTATGAATAATTCTATTGTATATGTAAATTCAAGTTCTTACTAAAACTCACATAATTTTCCATTAGTTGATTCTTGCAGTCAGATTCATTATTCAATGCCTATGATTTATTAGATTATGAGGTTTATGTTATAGATAGCAGCAAGTTTTATCTTCTCTTTGTACAATGCTAAGCACAGTTGGATTTTTACCAGGTAAATTGTAACACAAGTAATAAATCAAATGTATTATATTGGTGCAGTCAAGGGATAAGTAAAATTAGTTTTGAAGCGTTTATGCAAATAATCTGTTTTCAACAGTCCATGCATAGACATATATTCTTCTACTCTCAGAGTACTGATATGATTACTCAAAGTATTTTAATGAGTATTTGAAAACATATATATGTATGTATTTATTTTTAAAGCCATAAATATTAAAAAATTTCTTGAAAAATAGAACAATTTCAGTAAGAATAGCAAAAATCAATACAGTGATAGTTTATGTGCAATGTGAAGTTTGACTTCATGGGCTCCTTTCAGAAGATGGGGGTCCACATTTTTAGCTCTGCACAGGTGAGACAGTTGGGTGCTCTGCAGAGTAAAAATAAATCCATAGGCGTGATGAAACTGTACTGTCTTTTGTGTTCAAAAGAAAAATATTTTCATAAAGCCACAAGCGGGATGCTAATTTTTGTAGGGTTTTTTTTCCTCTGAATTATTTCTGCATGATTTAATCTCCTTACTGTCTTACCTCATCAGTTATCATTTTACGAGGATTATTCTAATCCTTAGTTGCTTTGGTGGTCACAGTCCAATAGGGAACACAAACCCAGGAATGTTTTATGGAGAGTTCTGGTGAGGATGGGCTTCACAATTCCAAAGCCAAAAAATTAATAATAGGTGGAGTGCGGTGCATTTTAGCTGACAGTGTAGACAAATATCTTGTGTAGATTTTTGGTGTGATGGTTTGGGGTTTTAGTAGGGGTTTTTTTGTTTGCTTGATTGGGTTTTTTTATTTATTTGGGGTTTTGTTTGTTTTGATTTTAATTATTTTTTGCTTTTATCATAACTCTTGTATGTCAGGTACAGATTTGAAAAAAACTACAAGAAATTCATAGAAGAAAACTTTGTCAGGGATCATTTAACAAAACAATATCTTCTGTAGCTCAGAAAATGCCATTTTCTCATTGTCTGTTGTTTCACTCTCTGCCATCCTAACCATTTTAGTATTCAGACAAATTATTCTCCTATTTGCCTGTATTTTTTTATGTTTTCTATGAAGGTAATGTGAAAATAGATGCTAAGTGTCATTGGGACAAAACTCCAGTTGTGTTTTGTGAGGTTGTGTTGGATGATGAGAAAGAGACAGTGACTGTTACCTTTCCCTCACCTTGGTTTCTGACTGTGTCTACTTGTGGCACTCAGGATCTCAAGGATCTTAGCATGGAGTCAGCTGCTTTTTTTTTTCTTTTTTTCTTTGAGATCATTTCCCCTGTCTCCATAAACTTAATAATAAGTCAGCTAAACAAGGTAATTTAATTTCAAATAATGAGAAAACAGAGGTAGCCTGTTTTAAGCATTACTGTCATTCAAGAGTATACAACCACATGCCAGTCACACATTATTTCTTTGTCTTTAAATGTCCATATTCAGAAGTAGAAAATATTTCCTCTTTGAAGTATTTTATAAATAGGAGTACCAGTCTTTGTCCCTGTCTGCAAAAACAATTTAACTGTGCTCTGCAGAGGTCTGTCCCCTGCTAGGGAAACTGTAGTTTTAAATTATTTTTAATATGTTATTTAATGAGAAAATTAAACAGTGCAGGATGGATTAGTTTTGAAATTGTAAGCACAGTTACTGATGTGAAATTTATTTTAATTTCTTGACTAAATTTTTGGTTTGGTTGTTATTATGAAGTGTCCCCAGAGTTGTGACATATTTGAAAACTAAACACTGTATTTATGGGGTGAGAATATTTATTTACAGGACTGAGGATTTTATATAGGTGCACTTAAAGTTTCAAACTTATATTTGCTCTTCAACATCAGATAAAGGAAAAAAGATCCACAAGCTCCATGTAAGCAGAAAAACAAGGAAGGTATTTAAGTCCTTCAGACTTTTATATGTTTCTTTCTATATCAAGGAGATGGGAAAGATCCAAACCCATCTTTGTACGTCCTAAAATTTTGGATTTTCTAACTGCAGAAATTAACAGTAAATCATAAAATAATCCTCCATAACCCTACTTCCATTATCTGAGTAAATTTATTTTTGTTAAGAACAAAAATAATCCAGTTTTCATCTACAATGGATGGTCTTTTGTTTTCCGCTCGCTGTTATTTTGATGAAGGTAGTATACTGTCTACATTTATAATAAGGCACATGTTTAGAATTTCTGAAAACTTGAGTCCAGTAGCTTAGTTGGATACCAAACTATGAGTTTGGAATTTATCAGAGAAGTCCTGAACACCTGAAATATGCTATTATCCTTCTCCATCCATCTGTACCTAAATTCCCACTTTAAATATATTATGAAGCTCTTTTCATTGCATCTTGAGAATAAAATACTGGAGAAATGGATCATAGAATGGAAAGCTGTGCCTTATAAAGAATGGCTCTCAAACGTGGAAGAATAGATAAGGAACTATAAAATTAAGTGTGGAAACATTAAACACATTACTTCAAATTAGTTCTAAGCACATTTGAACTGTGAAGATTGCAGCTGGGTAAATGTATAAATAGATTTTTCTAGAAAAAGCTTAAACCAACTAATAGAAGATATATTCATCAGTGTTCATTAAACACAGTAGTCGAGGTCTCACCTCAGAGCTTTTATCGCTGGGCAAGTATCATTCTGCACTGGCCCTATTTTATTATTTTTCTAATCAAATGCTGCTGACAGCTGTCAGGACAAGGTATGCTTCTGGACAGACCTTGGGTCTGAGCCAGTATGGCAGTTCTTGCGATCTTGAAATTTCTTCTAAGAATATAAAAATGTTAATTCTATCATTATGCATTGGGGTTTTTAGAGCCATTTCAGAACTCTTGGATGGATTTTTTTACTTTGTTTTGATAAATATATGTTTTTAAACAAAGCCCTTTTACACCCATAACTGAATGTGTTGGTTTTGATGTTATTATTCAGAAATGTTTCTAGTTTTGGGTTGTTGGTGCATTTGTTTTCACTTTTCTGATAAAAGCTTTTTGACTCTGGTGTATTAGGATTTGATCAGAGCAGGATTTGATCTAGCCTGTAGCACTTGCTAGTGACCAGTTTGTTCATGGGCATTTCAGAATGAAGTGGTGAGCTGGGCAAATTACTCTGCTCACAATAGTCTGCTCCTAATGTGTACAGTTTTGGGGGATTTCCACAATACAGTGTTTAAGCAATTTCTACAACTCACTCCTGTCTGCTTCTTCAAGGGAGGAATTGGATATCCTGTTTGAGTCTGTTGTACTGTGCGTGCACAGTACCTGTATGATGTGAGCAGAGGCGTTCTTGTGTTCAGCCCTTCTCTGCACTTGTAACAAGTTGTATGGGCTATTCAGCTGCAAGTATTGGAGATCAGTGGACCACACAGATTTTAGCTTAGCTATTAGGAAATATTTTTTATCTATTGGGGTCTGAGATAATATTAGAACATTATCGTCTAGGATATCTCATATCAAGTGTTACCAATAGGTCCCTCACATACAGAAATATAAGATATTTGAGAATGATGTGATCTTTCATTTTAGTCCCTCGTGTGAGAAAGTAAAACTAATAATATGTGGCAAAAATTTTGGAAGGACCTTTAAATATCTTCATTTTTTTTCATAAATGGTTGCATCCCAAAATATATCATTTCTCTTTGGTAGGGATATCTGGTTTCCATCCAACTCTCTCTCTCTCTTCCTATCTATAAACATATGTGCGTAGATATATATATATATATATATATACACAAAAATCATGTGGTTTTATATGTATGTACATCATACTTTTTGGAGTTTGTTCCTTCATTTTGTTATGAAATAAAATGCATACACTAGTTTCCAACATTTTCTTTTTTTTAGTGATCAGTGTTCTCATCTTCCATGCTTCAGGCAAGCTACAGTGATAACATACAAACAGAACATAATGTAATTGGTTTCCAGCTCAAAAATAATTCATCTAGTGTTTTACAGGATATCATTTTCTCAAAGCACTGGAAGAGAACAGCAAAATTTTTAATTAAAAATCCTTTCTATATCTGAAATTCTTCATGTAGCAAATATTGTTGAACATTTTTTGCTCCTTTTGAGAAGAAAAAAATAGAAGTATAAATGCTGTGTTAGTCTCTTAAAGGTACATCAGTACATAAAAACATACTTTTATTTTTCTTTCCTATTAGAGTCATGCTGTGCACATACTCAGATACGTGTTAAAAGTTGATGGTTTCTATCTTGTTAGTGTCATCATAATCATCCCTGCACTCAGCTGAGCAAAGAATTCCTCTTTTATGGTGGGTCTGGTGCTATAAGAAAGACCCAAAAGAGACTTGAGTAAAGCATTATTGCAGTTATTCTCAGGCCCAGCATGTCGCATTCATAACAGAGACTATGTAAAATGCAGTACTGCATACTGTTTGCCAAAATAGTTGTGATCAATGTAATTTAAGGCTTTTAATATAATTATACATTTCTCTTTCTTATTCAATATAAAATTAAATACTAAGAGATGCATTTACCAGTTTAAAAACTGTTTAGTCAGTCTTGGAGCATAAATGGATGTCATAATCTCTTCAGTGATTTTATTATCAGTATTTTTATTGATGATCTGTAGTTGATACCAGAGATTATTATTAAAAGGAGATAGCTGCATATAGGGCATAACATATACATTGGATGTATGAACATTTTTGAAGATGAAGAATTGCTAACAGTACATTGTAATATCATGTAGATGAAACATTCATACAAATACCATGTTAAAACACACAAACAAAACTCAAAACCCAAACCCAGACCAAAACTTGAGTGGAAATTATTTATCTAGGGACAAAAACCATTGATTTTGCAACAGGCTGAGGGATGTTAACTTGAAGGAAAGTCTTTAGGAAAGAGTTAAAAGTCATAATGGATAACCTGATGTAGCATGGCAAGAGACTCATACTACTGTAGAACATTTAAAGACCTAGAAGCAAAACCCCAAACCTAATAAAACCTCTAAACACCCCAACTCTGCAAAACCCAACATCAACAAAAAACCCTTCAAAATGAACAAATGAAGAACTTTACCACTCACCCACTCATGCCCCCACACCCTCAATGACTTTGAATTTAATTTGAGGTTGATACCCCAAAGGAAATACTGGGGTATTTCCTGTATTTTTATTCCCAAAGGGATAATAGTAAGACAAAAAGAACTTTAAGGCTCAACTGTGTACATATGCAGTGATTTGAAAATGACTTTTAAAAGAAAATACTTAAGGAGCTCAATTTATTTCTCATAATAAGGGGGACAGTTATTTGTACCATGCCATTTATTGAAGGCTATAAGATAACTCAGCATCTCATCAAAAAGGTGAATACCATTAGAGATCTTTATACAAGGCTGCTGTGTGTTCTTTTGGCATGGAAAAACCTATACCTCTGTAGACGCACTGACTATGCAACCTCTGAAAGTGTTACTTTTTACCCCAGGATTTAGCAATTTTAATTCCCTGAGCTCTCAGTACTGTGTTGAAATTTTTTCTTGTGAAAACCTTTATTGTCTTTAATTGTTTTTTATTGCCTCAATTGTTTTATAACTGTGGCCCCAAAAAAAAAAAAAAAAAAAGTCAAAAGCCTAACCAACCAAAAAACCCATACAAAACACCCATACCATGTAGCTTCAGTCTGGGAAAATTTTATTCCCTGCCTTCAGGTGAAAAGAAGTACATTTCTTCCAAACTCAACTGCTGGTGTCACTTTTCTGCTGAAATCATAGCTACAAACTCCTTACATTGTCGTTGTCATCTGCTAAATGATATAATTAAAGGTTCTGCTTTGTATAATTTCACTGTGTAAAGTGCCTAATACAGAAGAATCAGACATGTTACATAAAGGGAATATACAGTCATCATGCTGTAATGACTGTACAATTGAAGGCTTGCACTACTCCTTCTACCTCTAACTGAATCTCTGAAATAACATTCTTGATAGGAAAAGGTAGTTCATGATCAACCTATTTACTGATGTGTTTATTCCCATGAAACCTGCTGAGTTACATTATGCAGTGCTACAACTAGTTTTTGTTAGAGTTCTTGGGTACTTTTATTCACCCCTGATCTAGAGTCTATTAACATATTTTTGACTCTGTAGTTATTTCAAACCAGAAAGTAAAAGGGCATTTGCAAGTTAATTAAAAAAAATAATCTAAACTTATGGGAGTATAATATAATATATACAATATACAAATATAAGATGATAATGCAATAATTTTCCTAGCCTTTGCATAAATTTAGGGTTCTTCCCTGATTCCACTTCCCCCCTCCCCAGTTTCTAGTTTTAAAAATGTTATTCTAGATTATAATTGCTGCCAAAGCTGAATCTTAATGTCTAGAAAGAATTTTTTGCGTGATTGTACTTCTGCTTATTTAAAGAGCAGAAAATCACCTAGAATTATTTAAACTTTAACAAGACACCTGGCTTAAAATACAAACCAGACGGATTCTCATTTTTTTAGTTTCCATCATGGTTTAGAATATCAAATACTTTATGAAACCAGGAATTTCTAATTAAAACAATGCCATTCCTCTATCTATGACGAAAATTATGGTGCTTCATCATCTTGATGGAAAATGCTTTTTGTGTATGTGTGTGTTTACTATACTTGCAAGCACAGGGTGTTCTTCCCTGCAAAATCTTTTACCTCAGTTGGGAGTTATTCCTATCTGCTCCAAAGTGAGCTCTGAGACTAGGACTTTGGAGTCATAGAAGATGCTTTCTGTGAATTGCAACTATCTAATCTTGTTGCAAAGCACGTTGTATTACCTAGTGAATAGGTGGCTTACTTAAACTGAACAGCACAAAGCATTTCTGATAAGTTCATATAACTTGATGGGTTTGAACTGGAAAAATACCCAACTGGAAGATTTATGACACTTTTATATTTCAAAGGATATCCATCAAAGGATACTTTGCATCCTTATTTTACATTTTAATAGTTGAGTTGGCTTTGCCCTATAAATAATTAATACCTCTAAAAATTTAACATCTGAAATGATAAATAGCACTTGGCAGTAATAATATATTGTTTTTATGCTAACAGGGCATAATTCTACAAGCTGGAATTCAAAAGGCATAGTAGAATAAATTGTATCAGGAGTTGATTTATTATTATAGAAAAATGGGAAGATCGAACTCCAGGGTCTTGTCACATGGGTACTTCAGTGCTGTCAACCTTTTAAAAGGTAGAGGCTGTGTTGAACCTGTCTTTTGTGTATGTGAGGCTTTACACCCTTCAAAGCCTTTTCCAGGGACACCAGTGAACTGTCTTGCCCTACATTCTGGCAGTGGCCAGTACAGATTGCAGGAAATATTTCCGGAAGTCCGTTAGTGAATGCTTTGTTACTGAAATCCTAAAAGGATGGCTTTCTTTCCAGCTTCAAATTTCTATTACTTAATCCTGGGCTTATATTTTGAATCACGGGGATTCAGTGCTGAATTGTGGCATGGAGTTCTTCAATTTAGTTGCATAGCTAGACTCTTGTCTATTTTTTTTTCAAGTTTTAATTTACTTTTGCTCCTCTCTTTCATTTTCATATGACAGCTATCTATGGCACTCACTTTTTCTCTGCTATACTTCTATCTGTGTTTTATCTTTCTGCCGTGTACCACCTTCACACCATCTCTAAATTTGTTTAATTTCCTTTTTTAAACCTTGGTTTTAATATGCAAGGCTTTATTTTCTTTAGTCATATTTTTGTTCCATGTCTACACTGCTTTATCTTACAGGAAACAACATTTTTCAAAAGCGTATACCTCTTTTGTAGCAGTAAATCTGTAGAGATTTTTTCAATTAATTTTTTTTGCACACAAATATTCATGGGAATATGGATAGATGTAACCTCTGGAAGTCCTCTGTCCCAGCCTCCTGTGTCAAGTGCCATGAACACCAGAGCAGGTTCGGCTGGTATCCTGAAAACCTGCAAGTATGGAGCTTCTACAGTATTTCCCAACATCGTGCTCACACACTGTCCTCCTCTCCTAGAAAAATGGATTTTCCTAATGTTCAGCCTCAGACTAGTGGTGTGCAATTTGTGGTGATGCACTTTTGTTATGTTGTCATAATTGAGGCTCCACATCTTTGTAACTGCTCCCCACGTAGTAAAAATTTATGTTCCATCTCCCCTCATCCACATCTTCACCAGACTAAAGAGCTCCAGCTCCCCCAACATCGTCTTATAAGTTGTGTTCTCTGGGATCCTGACCATCTTAGCAGCCCTGCACAGAACTTTCTTTGAATTTGATAGTCACTCTTGAGCTGGGGAGGGGTGAATGCAGAACTGGCCATGTATTCCGGATGTGACCTCATCAGGACCAAGTAGAGGGAAATAGAAATTTCCCTCAGTCTCATATTTAACTTGGCATCTGCTGTAAGCCTTGAATGTATTTCAGCAGGATTGGTACTCAGATAATTGTTTATCTGCCTGTTTACATGCATGCCATTATTATTCTCATGTGTGTCTTGGGAGAAATTATTAGATTTATGTTGCCCCTCTCTGAAGCTCTGCTATTCAGCACTATCAGCTCCTCACTTATCTTTCCCATTTAGCATCATCTATGGATTTGTTATGGGGGGGTTCTGTCTCCTCACCCAAGTCTTAAACAAAATTTTCTAGTACAGGACTTATTATAGAGTATTTTGAGTTGGAAGGGGCTTTTAAAAGTTAGTTAGTTCCACTTCACTGCATTGAGCAGGGACACCTTCATCTGGGCAAGGCTCAAAGACCCATGATGCCTGACCTCCTTGAGTGTTTCCGGGGATGGAGCATTCACCACCTCTCTGGGCAACATTACTTTTCATATATCATGGAGAGTGGCTTGGCAACTACATTGGCCGATTCCCTCAGGACCCAGGGATGCATGTTGTCAGGTCCCACGACTTAACTGTGTTCACAACTGTGTTCATGCGGTTGCAGACTGACAAACTGGGGTTTCTGTCACACTGGGAGGAATTTTCCTACCTCAGTCCCAAATCCGCTGTCCACCCACCGGAGAGACATGGAAAGACCATTGTGCAGAGAAGACTGGAGGGGAAAAAAGGTGTGGAGTATGTCAGCCTTCTCCTCATCCATTGTTACTGTGTTGTCAGTCTTGCTTATCACAGGGGCACACCTTCTTTGACCTGCCTTTTCTGGCTGACATACCTATAGAAGCCTTTATTCTTCGCACTCCTTGCTCAGTTAAACTCCAGAGGCACCTTGGCCCTCCTGACCACATTCCTACACAGCCAGGCAGCATTCCTCTACTCTTCCCAAGGTATCTATCCCTGCTTCTACTGCCTGTGCATTTGCTTCTTGCCCATTAGTTTGATCAGCAGGTATCAACGATGTTGGTCTCTTTCCTTCCTTTTTTTACACAACTAGTGGTTTGTTTCTGCAAACAATTCATGGTTCCTCAGGATCCACAGAAGAACATGGCTGGCTGTGTCAAAAGCCTTTTCTAAAGCAGTATTTGTCATTGGCTGCATCCATATAAATTTCCATACAGAAACATCTTGCTGACTACACAGAGTGTGGGGACATTTTACATGCAGGCTGTTGAATTTACTGAGCCATTTCTTCAAGCATATGTGACTCAGAAGTGCCATTAGTCACACTGAAATTATTGTCTGCATAAAGTGACTGAAGTGTTTTGAAAATTGGGTATATCTCAGTATTCTTGTTAATTGTTATAGAATGCTCTGTAAGTTATATAATTGTTCTAGAATGGTCTATATTTTAGGCTGCTATTAAGCATCAATTAAAAATAATCTACCTTTAACAAAATTTTCAAGACATGCAAAAATATTGAAGAAAATGTTATGATAGCATTAATAAAGAACTACTGTGGAATGTGTAGACATTTTTAATTACTATATTTGAAAGGAACATAATCTAGTACGTGTAGAAATAAAGGCAATTTCACATGAAAAAACTGAAAACAAACCAACCAAACAAAAAAACCAATGAACCAACAAACAAAAAACACACCAAAAACCACACAAAAGGCCTTGAATATAGCCAAAATCAGCCCACTGAGAGCTTTTTGAACCCAGCAAGTTTAGTCTACACCAAGTTCATTGCTAAATAAGAGGAGTAAAAAACAGGTCAACTATGCAGTGACAAGTAGCAAGTAACAAGCAATGCGTGTCCTAAGTTACAGCTCAATGGAAAGAGACTTACAGGGATGAAACAATAGGGTTAAGGGGGCATGGAGTAGCAGCAGAAAATCATAAAGATTAATGAGGTAAATAAGGCTGGGAAATGAACAATTAATGCATCAATATCCACATTTTTTACTAGTTTTGAGGATCTAAGGATTTATGTAAGGCTGGGAAATGAACAATTAATGCATCAATATCCACATTTTTTACTAGTTTTGAGGATCTAAGGATTTATGGGGGTTTTGTTTGGTTGGGGTTTTTTTCGTATCAGCCATTTCATGATCGCACTTATTATAGGGCAATGGAGAAATATTGTATTTCAATTTGTGAAACAATATACATAACATTAAACATTTGTATATAAGTAAAACATATGTTACTCATTTTAGACATTGGCAGAGGTCTGGGAAAAATTCCTTTGAATCCCATTGTTCTAAAGATCTTTAAAAATACTGTCCTTCCTTCCTCTCTGAATGGTTTCATCTCAATACATTTTCACTCAAATTCATTTTTGTAACTCCTGAAGAAAATGGCTTAAGGACTTCCCTTTTAAAAATATTTTTACTATTTTAAAAAATGGTTTCTAACTTTTATTCTTTTTAGGTTTTTTTAACTGGGTGTGTGCAGGGGAATGTAATGTGCTTTTCTGCTTTGCAACTAGAATTTAGTAGAAGTACCCTGACTTAAAAAATTTGTATCAGAATAACAATTGCATTGTGTATTTTTGTAGATAAATTACCATACTGATGTGGTATTCACTTTTTTTTACACTCTTTATTTCATTTTCAGGGAAAAATGCTTTGAGACAAGAGGGGTTAGGGAGAATNATGTTCACTCAAATTCATTTTTTGTAACTCTGAAGAAAATGGGCTAAGGACTTCCCTTTTAAAAATATTTTTTACTATTTTAAAAAATGGTTCTAACTTTTATTCTTTTTAGGTTTTTTTTAACTGGGTGTGTGCAGGGGAATGTAATGTGCTTTTCTGCTTTGCAACTAGAATTTAGTAGAAGTACCCTGACTTAAAAAATTTGTATCAGAATAACAATTGCATTGTGTATTTTTGTAGATAAATTACCATACTGATGTGGTATTCACTTTTTTTTACACTCTTTATTTCATTTTCAGGGAAAAATGCTTTGAGACAAGAGGGGTTAGGGAGAATACTGACAGAGTTCATATAAGCAAATATTATTTCTGTAGTTTACTGTTCTTCTTTTATTCCCAGAATGGAAGGAAGAGGGAAACTAGTTTGTTTCATTTTCCTTTTCTTTTTCCTTTTCTTTTCACGTTCTCAGTTTTATGTATAGTAATATTGAAAAACTTGTTGTATTAATCATTTTTTAAGCCAGGCCTTCACCCCTTCTCAATACTTCTAATTAATCATTAGCGTGTACTGTCATTAAAAAGCCATTAATTCTGACATATACTAATGTCAATACAAGATCAAATTAACCTAATAAAACAACATACAATCTATTCCAGACCACTGTGTTATATTTAGCCTGTGCCAAAGGGAATAACAAAACAGATGGACCTGCCAACAATTTTTAGTTATTTAAAACTGGAATCTGTATGATATACTTATGCAGAAGAAAAAAAAATATTACATATAATGTGTACCCATGCTGTTAACATTGTTTTTTCACTCTTGATTCAATCTAATTTCTTACACATGTAAACTTAGACTCTAATCTCAGAATGGCAATGCATATATTTTATCTCAGAATCTGTAGAGATAGGACACCATATTTTTTTAAGAAATGTGGTAAAACACAGTGCATGTTAGAGATTAAAAGGCAAAAGATCATTTAGGATTCTGGTACCGTGTTGCTTGTCTTAATGTAGTACTTTATTTACTCCATGTTCATATTTGTTCTGCTGGTTAGTTTAGGTTTTTTTTTCCTCCTTCTAATGTCATTCACTGGCAGCTTTAATTCATCATGCAATTGTTAAATACGTTCTTGAAATATACTGTGGAGTCTTAGACATCAAGAAGACTTGTTTGTAATGTAGGATACTTCAATGCAATCTCTCTTCCTAGACTGAGTTCTTTAAGCACTTTATGGCATTGATAACCAGGAGCTTGGAGACAGCATACTTTGTGGGACTTAAAGTTAACAACACATATTTCCTTATCATTTTTTCATTATTATGTAAAATTTTTATGGTGAAGATAGGGACTAACATGGCTCTAAATGTTTGCAAACTTTGGATTTATAAAGATAAGGTCAGAAATGTAGAGTTACGATGCTTTTCAGTCTGCGTATAGCATTTATCAGCCCTGTTGAATGTACCTTCTTGAACATGTCTAGAAAAGTATGCATGATGTAGTGGAAGGTAGTACCATCCTAAATTATGACTTATCTATATCTTTGCATCATGGCATCAAAATCCGTACCTATCTGAGAGAAAAACTTGTAAGCTCTGGGCAATCTCAGTGTAAGGATAACCAAGTAAAATTGAATTGCTGAAGGAATCAACTCAGGTTGCTTACGGCATCCATTTCTGTATGAATATTATGATAACTCTTGGGCTTCTATTATAAGAATTTGAAATAAATTTCACATTTGACCAGATTGTCATTATAGGGTTGATTTTCACTAGGAAGAGAAATGAAAAGACAAAGCACTAGATCTCATCTTTTGTCACATTTCTTTTACTTTAAAAAACTTTGTGAAGATATTAAAACTCAGATACTGAAATTTATATTGCATATATTTACTGAAATACTGACTAAAAATGGGTGGCAGAAACCTCAGTGCCTTCATCTGACCCATGATTTCCCTTGCAGCAGGCACTAGGAACCTCTTCATTTCAATGTATGAGCTTCATGTTAGTTCTGCATAGTCCAGGTTTGAGCCTTGACAACATTTTCTGTTCTCTTTCTATTATTGTAATGCAAAAAATTGAGATAAACTCTTTAGCTTTCAAATTTAAGTAACATGCACCCGAAGGACCTTGTTTCCTGCAAGGTTGATCAGGCACTGAAAGAGGTTGCCCAAGGAGGTAGTCCTTGGAGGCAGTCAAAGTGGACAGTGTCCTGAGCAAGCTGCTGTAGCTGCTGTGAGCACCCAGTAGGCTGGATGAGTCAAACACCAGAGGTACAGTCCCATTGCAATAATTCTATGTTTCTATTGATGTTTTAATTGACTGAAGGAATACAGGCAACGCTACTGATACTGCATGAAAATATTTCCTGTAATCCAAGACACACCTCTAAGTTCCCATGTATCTTAGACCTCTTTTTTGGGTGTGTGTGAGGTATGTTGATAGGTTTGCATACCAGGCAGATCAAATATTATATATTATGTCTTTGCAAGCTTGATGCCCTTTTCTGTGTTTGAGTAATTCTGTGTTATTTGACAGCTGCATTATGCCTGACTATGGCATATGGATATCTTTATTTTGCAGTGTGCACAGTGGTACACTACTCACAACAGGATTTGTGCTTTTTGGGGTTTCATTTCAGTTTTCTGTTAAAAGAACATAATCAAGGAGATAGTTCTCAGTCTATTGTCAGCCCAGTTTTCAGGGCCTTTCTTCTTTTGTCTTCCACTCTGTATCTAAAAAAGGACCCTGCTCACCCTTCTCCTGTGAGTGTTGAGGAATACAAGTAAATGAAGTATGTGAATAATTTACTGCTTATTTAATTTCGCTACAGAACAACCCATGTAGGTATTCTTGAAACTGCCTTACTGTCTGCACAGTAAGAAATTATTCTTGTTCCATTGTTCTACTACTTCTTACAGAAAAAACACTGCACAGATATAGATTATGTTGGTTATTTAGACTAGAAAGAGGGACTTTGTTTTCTTGCAATGCAATAAAACTTTGTTTGTGTTTATTGGTGATCACTACAGTAATTTTATCATAATCCTGAACAGTCAAGGCAAAACACTTGTATAGTTCTTAAACCAACTAAGTGTACATACATTTTGCTGGTTATTAAAGTCAGCAATAAGTGTTGAAACTTACATATTAAATATGTTTCTGTTTGGATTCAAGGGCAATATTAGAAGAAATTATGATGCCTATAACAAGCAAAAGGGCAATCATTGAAAATTCAGATATACTTCATTCTTTATCTCTTATAATCTTCTTTTTTTCTTTTTCTTTTTTTAATATTAAAAACTGTTTATAAAAATATGCAGATATGCTGCATTTGGACATCTGTAAGATGCTGTATGGAAACAACATTCTTATTTCCATTTGTCTATGGATAGACTCAGTAAAATACTGCAGATACAGTAAGCATGGTAAAAATTTATTCTGCAAAAAAATAAAGTATAAATTTTCATGTATTCTACCATCCTTTGATTTTCCTTTAATTGTGTGGCTTAGATATTTGCAGTGTTATAGAGTGGGCTTAAAATAGATTTTGTACAAAGATTTCCTCAACAAAGATGAGGCATTTTGTGAAGATACATACTGTGTGTAATAGTTTGTGCATGGAAATCTAAAAAGACTTAAAGAGAGAATGTCAGGAAAAGGTTTCCAAAAGTCACCTGCTTCACCCTTTGCTGCAACATAGCTTAAACTGTGCATCATTCTTGATATGTCTGTCCAAAAAGTTATTTAAAATCTTTTTGAATGGATATTGCACAACCTTGCAAGATCTTTGTGGTCCAGTTTCTAGAGTCTAAATGTTCTACTGACACCCACTTGATTCTCAGTTCCTTCATTATAAGTTCACTGGTTATTTTTTAATTATCAGTAGGCCTGAAGAACATGTTTTCATATTTTTTATATTATTATTTATTATTTTATTAAGTAAGTATACTTATTTAATTTCTCTTCCCCAATTTGAACAATGTCATCAATTTTAGCCCTTCTTTGTATATCTCTCTACTTTTCCCCCATCTTATTATTTAATGTTTATTTGCATTGCTCCTTGTGTCATCCTTATCCTGTTTTGGTTTTTCATTGCTTTGGCATCTCATAGATCTCATGGGCATCTTCCATCTTCCTACAAATAGCTTGTTTGATTATCTCTTCTGGCAGAGTTCATGATATTTTTCAAAGGATTCAAGGTAAGTTGATCTTTACTGCTACTGTTTTGCCTTTTAAAAGATAAATACCAATTCTGCCTTCTAGTTTTCACCTTTACAGTTTGCTCTCATCCATCCTTTATGAGCTCTCACAGACTTTGTGCTCATAGGCTGTGTAATTACGAGCCACACAGCAAAAACTATTGTGGTGCAATGTGAATAGATCAGTAGAAAAAAAGTTTCCCAAAAAAAAAAGGATCCAAAAGCTAGACTATAGGTATGCATATTTATTTACTTTATGATTACTCTGGTGCCCTGGAAAAAACATCCCTATTGTACATGTTGCTCAAAGACAGCCAAAGGAAAGCTATTTTTCAAACTCTTGCTTTCAGGTGTCCAGGTGTTTTCTTGGTGTTGCTTCAGCAAGTGCCAGAGCATACTTTCCTCTGTTTAGTGAAGGTGACATGAGCACATGGGTCTTCTTGTGTCCTTTTCCATCAAAGCAAGTCTTATTTTAGTTGTTTACTTAAATGTAACACCTAGTGCCTCTTGCTTCCTGACTTTGTTTGGGTATTGGCTAGAATGGAAAAGATGGTATCTTAAGTCTTGTAGCGGAGGCAAATGATCAAGTTGACACCATGAAATTATGACTTTCAATGTCTCAATTGTTCATTTGTGTGAGGAAGAGGCAGGATAAATGAGAGAGGATGTGCAGTTTCACATTTGGACAGAGGGAAGTTCAAAGTCTTGGGGACAACTGACAGTAGATGCAGAATTTATGGACTCAAGGTGACATAGCTGAAACCCTTGACCATGAACTGGTACTATGACTACAATGTAGTGAATCTTCTATGAGACCGAAGAAGTTGATGGGAAAGGAAGGATGGAAAAGGGAAATCATTGTTAATTTAGGAAAAAAAAAAAAAAAAAAAGAAAAAAGGCAGGCAGGTGAGACAAGCAAATCAGAAAAGTGCTGAAGAGGGATATAGCAGCTGAAGGAACAAGAAAATATATTGAACCATAGGAGGTCTTGGTATAATATAAAAGAATACCTTTAGCTGAGGGCATCTGTGTGAAGTGGTTACTGACCTTGAGACCTTTAGCCCTGTAAGTGGTACAAGAAACAGAAGGACACAGGAGATCTGTGGTTTGAGAGCATTCTGTCGGTGCATGTGCACTTGGTACTTGCTGTGGGACTTGCTTGTGCTGCAGATCACACATTGATTCAGACCTTTCTGTTCCTTTTAGAGACTGTTGCTGCACTTTGAACAGATCTTCTGATTTAATTTCATCCAAAAGGAATTCCCTTCACATGCAGAAAAACTGCCCCACAGTGTGAGCCAACATGGAGTAAGTGGGGAAATGAGGGATTGCTTCACTCTACTGCTCTGAGCTATGTCACTGTTGTAGACAACTTTTAGCTAATATTTTATCATTTGCTGATTTTGTATACCTCAAGATGAAGTTCATTTCACTCAGTTGGCTTGAAAATATCGAGGTTATACAAGTATTCATAAATGCATTCATCCTTTCCTTGCAGGATCTTAATCCTTTATCACTGGTGCACCAATTAAAACAGAAAACCAATTTAGGTTGACCTTTCCACTAAAGAAGAAATTTAAAAAGCAGGAAAAAAATGCATAAGAAATGCCAATATTCTTCAGTATCTATCAGAAGCCTTTCTTCTCCTTTGGGTAAATTAGTTTGTTAAAGAGCTACCACTTCACTCTATTTTGTTTTCATCCTTGGCAAGTGTCCCAGGAAATTTTCACTAAGAGTCCTTTTACTGGAGTTTGCCTTCTTGAAACACACTACTTTTAGTTTGAATTCTTTTCCTTCTAATCTAACTTTCAAGAATTTTGTCCTTTTCTGACCAATCTCAACTACATTACCACTTAATCTTCCCATTCACTCTTCATTCTCTGTTAATTGGAGGCAAATGGGAAGTAGTGCCTACCCCCCTTTTATTACTTCTCACTAAAGCATTTCAGGAGCTTCCTCTTCATCATGTCTCCTGCTGTATTCATAAAGAATATTAGGCAGTAACTTACATTATCATTGAGGTCTCTGCTCTGGTCTACTCTTCACAAATACATCATCTAATCAATCCTTCTGGCCTTCGAGGAAAATCCCAAAGTGATAATGTTGTTTGGGGTTTGCTTTGTTTTGTTTTTCTTTAAGTTTGTACATGTCCTTTGCAGTCACTTAGCAATTCTTTCTCTCTTTTGGTCTGAACCTCAGAACAAGTGGATTCATTCATGTTCCCTTACTGTTCTTCCTTAACAAGATGTACTACACGAATTTAAATTCTTCAACCTCCTTCTCTCCTTAGATTGTTATATTATTACTATCATTACAAATCAGCTGTATGAGGTAATAATCAGGTGGCTGGTGAATCTCAAATCTGGTCTAACTCGTGGTTCTTGGGTTAGTGATGTATAGCTTCTGTTCCACTAGCACTGAGATGGGTTCTATATTTGCTGTTGGGGATTGGACCATTTGCTTCCTTAATCAGCTGCTTTGGAGGGAGTCCATTTCAACCTCCATGTCTGGTACTCCTGAATTCCTTTCCAGCTGGTCAATTACTTTTTCGCTGGAACTCCTCATGCCTAATGTTACTGATATCCTTTTGTATCATATGGGCTTCTCTGCTTCATCACTTTCTTTATAGGTCTTCTACCAGTTTCCTAAAGGATGTGTGCAGGGACTCTTTCATTCCTGGTTTCTGCTTTTGGAAGATATAGGTCTGTGTTCCTTGGTTTCAACACAGAATCAGAACTGAAGAATTTCCCTCCACAGTTCCTTTGTGGGTTCAACAGCAGGTAGCTTCTCTGTATCCAGCCTGCATCCTCAGAGCTGTAGACTGAAAATGATCTGATGACAAAGGTGATTCTGATGCTGTGCTTTTAAAGGGGTGAATTGTGATACTAGACTTCTTTCTAAACTCCCTTCTCCAATCTGTGTCTAAAGTTGCCCTGTTATGAAAGTCGGTGAGCCATTGAAATGTGGATTCACAAATACGTGTCTTTCATCATGCTTCTGTGATCAGTTTAGTCACACCATAGGAAATTTGATATCTGAGAACATGCTATCATCTCTTGAAATGATGCAGTAATTCTTGTTTCCATGTTTTCTTGTGAAATTATCCCCTTTACAAGGCTTCTCCCATTTGCCAACATAACTGATAACTTCTCAATGACTTTTGCCATGCTATGCAAAGAGGTTAGGTAGGTCCCTTTTCCACTGTGGTTTTAACACTCCTTAAAAAACTGAAGGTTAGTATTTTTACTCCCTTCGGACTGCAGAGAAGGAACTGGAAGCTATCATATAGGAGATGAGTTTTCTATTGAGCAGGCTGTCAGATAACAGGAGTTATTTTCAAGCAACTTTGTGGCATTTCTTACACTTTCATTTTCTTTGCCCTGATAGCACGAGATGGATCTCTGCAGTGAGCTACTTTGCTCTTTGTCCCATTTATTTTATTGAATGTATCAATGGAGCAAGGTGTCATTTATGGAAAGATGTGCAGAAGTTCTTTTGAAAAGCATGCAGTGTTTGTACTGTAATACTAAGTAACTGTCTAAACTTAGATAATATAAAGACTGTAATGTTATGTAGTCAAACTTGAATAGTAAAATTCTTCAACTCCGCAGTTTGATACAACACTTTTTCCTCACATGAAAATAATAATTTTTGGTTTTGACAGTAATAGGTTCCTTAGACTGGTCTGCTTTGAAAATTGATTTCTTTAATGCTCTTCAATGCTATGCTGTGATCAAGGAAGCAGTGTAATAGGTCCTACTTAATGATATTTGTTCTGTTGTAAGAAAAGCACACTTTGCTGAATATAAGTGCCAGTCCAGGGGGCTACTGAAGGAGGTGCTTGGTTGTGGGTACTTCAGTACCTCTATGGTATAGCTCATGAGGTTATTGTAAGTTAAGCCTTTATAATGAATACAGAGCCACAATACAGCGAAATATTTAGGCAGGTAGATGTACCTTAATATAAGAAAGGAAAAATTAAGACTCAAATTTCTTTGGATGATGAAATCTAAATCAGGGCATATTTTAAATCTAGGACTCAAATCTGCAGATGAAAGTCTTAGTTTGTGAAGCTTGTCTTAATCCATGGCTCTCAGTCTTTTCTGATGGGGCAGCATGGATTTTCTGGCAATATTAAAAAAGTCTTTTGGGATGAAGAATGTTGGAATTAAGGATTTTGTGGGCAAACTACTTCATTTTTTTCCAATAAGTTTTTCATTACTTGTATGAACTAGATTGTTACCTAGAAAGAAGCAATCATTAGAGTAATGTGGTTCTACTATTATATCAATAGAATAGTTTTCACATACCAAGGAGGTAAAAAAAAAGTTGTCCCGTTCATATACAGGGTAAGTACCCTAATAAGTACATAAAAGAGAAGCTATTGTGTAGCCAGTTTATGGAGTCCAATTTTTAAATTCATGTGTTCTGATGACAATATCTGATTTTTAGCATATCATCAATCAGAATCAGAACAATATTGCAGAAATATCAGACATGCTGAAATAAACAAGTGAGATAATTTTTCTCTGCTTAGCCATGGCAAGTGTTCACAAGCTGTGCTTGTTCTGGGTTTTTTAATTCTTCTTAGAGAGATCTGGGTGATAAAGGCAGACTAGGAGCAACATAAAGCATTAAGATGCAAAATAACATACAAAGAGAATTACCTGTGATTATTTAGTCTAAGCAATAATGTAGCTGAAGGACAAACAAAAGTAAAGTAACTGCATTACAGCACTGGAATTTCAGGCTATGTATGAAAAAATACTTTAAACTATAAAGATAATAGAGGCAATATAGTAAATTGGCCAAAGAAGATATAGAATCTGCCTTTCAAGAAAAGAGCAAGAGAAAACCAAATCGTTATCAGTAGTAGCTAAGGCAGAGCTGACTTTGCAATAGTGTATGAGAATAGTAGTCTTTACAGAACCTCTCCACTACGCCCACTGCTCAATTCAAGACACGCTTTATCGTTTTTTGAATAGATATAAGTGCTGCCAGAACGGTTACTAATGCTTGTTTAGCACTTGTTTTTTTCTGCTGCCCCAAATAGAGATTAGTGTCACAAGAGCTGAAATTTTGGTTGTGTCAGGCTCACTGAAAGGGTGAGGTGCAAACATGAAAAGCACAAAACACAATTGCATTAACACAACCTATTTCGTGCATGTGACTGAATGAATTGCAAGGCATTGCCACCTAAAAAATCTTTTTACTTCTCAAAATCTAGACAATACTGCATTAGTTCAGTGTAATTCACTGGAATAGACAATAAGGGAAGGTCCTAAAATTGTTTGTAGAAATTCCTAGAAAAATGTCAGAACCTCTTCCCTAACATTTTAATTAAGTCATATGTGTACACAACAAACCAATGGGGCTGTAAATTTTTTTTTTCTTATAGGTAAATATTTTTTACAGGTTTATCAAAAACATTGACTGCTTCTGTATAGGGCATATTTGTTTATTGTGCTCTTATATCAGTTTTTAATTGTTCTTTCTGAAGTTAGGCAACCACTTATCTGAAAAATAAAAAAATAATGTATTATTAAATTTTCAGCATGACTAAATTATGTTCAGGATTTTATGCTGAAATTACAACCAGGACTCAAACACAGGGAAGTGGATTAAATAAACTGTGCAATTTTTGTGAACAAAATAAACATGTCCACACCCAATACTGCTGGCTTATGGACAGCTTGTCTCCACCAGGACCCTGAGGTCCTTCCCTGTACAGCTGCTTTCCAGCAGGTCAATCCCCAGCCTGTGCTGATGCATGAGGTTACTCCTCCCCAGGTGCAGGACCTTGCATTTGCCTTCACTGAATTTCCTTTCTGCCCATCTCTTCAGACTGTTGAGGCCCTTCTGAAGGGCTGCACAGCCCTCTGGGGTATTGGCTGCTCCTCCCAGCTTTGTGTCACCAGTGAACTTGCTGAGGAGGCATCTGCCCATTCATCCAAGTCATTGAGGAATAAGTTAAACAATTCTGGGCCCAGTATTGAACCTTGGGGAACACTATTAGTGTCAGGCCTCCAACTAGACCCGGAGGCCACTGATTGTGACTCTCTGGGATTGGCCATTCAGCCAGTTCTCAATCAACCTCACTGTCCACTCAATCAGTCCACACTTCCTGAGTTTGCCTACGAGGATCTTGTGAGATGGCCAGTGTCAAAAGCCTTGCTGAAGTCAGGGTGGATAACATGCACTGCTCTCCCATCATCCCTCCAGGTAGCTGTTCTTACAACACATTGGACAATGATTTACCCTTAGTGATCACTTTCTTGTCACCCACATTGATAGAGATGGTCTCCAGAATGAGGCACTCCATCACCTTTCCAGGGATTAAGATGAGGTTGACTGGCCAGTAGTTCTTTAGGTCCTTCTTTTTGCTCTTTTTGAAGACTGGGATGACATTTGGTTTCTTCCAGTTCTCAGGCACTTCTCCTGACTGCCACAACCTTACAAAGATGATTGTGACCAACCTCACAATGGTGACATTAAAAGACACATCTGTTTGAATGAAAAATAGCATAACTCCACTTCTCAGGGAACAAAATCAAAATTTTAAACATGAAATAGGGATTTCATCTTATTGTCTTGCTAAGTATATATTTTATATTAATATAGGTATTTTATAACTGAAGAACCAGGTCATGCTCCACACTTTCAAAAACTGTTCTAAGGTAACATATATTCAGGATATTCTAATTCCAGTTAGTTTGGATGGTAGTCTAACTTTTCTTTCTTTTTAAAGGTTTTTCATGTTTTTTCCTTAGTCTGTGTCCCTATATTGCTGCACTGTACTATAGTAATTTCTTCCCCAGCTTTTCCCTGATATCTACAAAATGTCTGCTATTATTTTCAGCAGATGGATGAAGGCAGGTGTTTCCATCAATCCAGAATTTTGCCCTTCCAATGAGTAGCTTGCTATCATTTTACCTTTATTTTTGGCTATTGAAATTCAGTTATCTTTCCTAGTAATCCAGGAAAATACAGTCTGGTTTTGTTGCTTATACCACTACCCATTTTGTTTATGCAGGACTTTTGCTGCCTAAAACTTTTCCTTCAATTGTACATCCATAATCACGTTCAAGCACCATTTTTCTCCAGCTGGAATTATGTTCTAGCTCTGTTTATGAAATCCAGGTTTTTGCATGTGTGAATAAAATACAAATAATTTCCTTTGTCACTTTCCTTCCAACCTTTTGTGGACATCTTCCATTTTATCAACAACATAGCTGCTAACATATTTCATCTTCCTAATCATCCCCATCACTGTCCCTTTACATTACCTGCTTTTTGTGCCATCATATCAAATTCAGTGCTCTTTTCCATCTTCAGTATAATTCACTACTGCTAAATTGGTTCAATCACCTTTCCTCTGATATCATACCTTCTTTTCTTTTTCTTTGGCATGGCATGTTTGTATGCTTAGATGTTTCATCTGTGCTTTTTCATACCAGTGCAGCCACATCGTCCACATTCCATTTCATGTTTAGCCTGTGTTATGATGCCTACAAGGCAATAGACATTGAATACTTATTAATTTATAGGACTTCAGACTTAGGCACTTTGTTTAAACCCTACTTTTCTATTATTATTATTTTCCCCCTCCCTGTTCTGTGCAATGATTCCTTCTTCCGGTTGTGAGCTTTCAGAGACAGAGTTGGGCTTATATATATACTCAGAAAACATGCAGGATATCTCATCTAACATGAGAACTTTTCAAAACCTTGAATATTATTGATAACAATGGATTTCTTGATCCACCAACTACTTGGTTGTACCTGCTGTAAAGTACTGAAACACATTTTGTGTATGTTATTATTAAGGAAAACAGAAAAAACACCATGCAAATTTGAAATATAAAATACTATTAATGTTTCACTCAATTCAGAATAACCAACACTTGAGTTTGCTTTTCACGGTGCTTCTCCATGTAAGTTCACGATCCTAAGAAAAAAGCCTGAATTTTAGTTAGCAGAATCCTTTATTGCCTTCTCACTGCCCACTTCATGAGATAGATGACAAATTATTGGAGCATTTACCAGAACTCTGTTCTCACCCCACATAATGAGTGTTTTCATTCCTGACCTGGAGCATCACGCCTTTCAACTTCTTTTCTCCAGACCAAGGAATTTTGAATTCTGTGGTCTGAAGCACGAATTGCAGGTGTTTTCTCCACTTTTGTGTCTTTCGTATAGCAATGTTACCCATAGATTTGCAGAATTTTGTAATATTAAAGGTCTGGATTTGATCTCATGCAAGGAGGTTTCAACTTGGTTGAGTGAGTTTGTAAGATGTAGTTACTGTCTTCCAAAATATTATTTCTAATTGAAATAGTCCACAGCTTGGCTTTAAAACTGCCCTTTCTGTAGCTTAAAGATCTTCTAAGCCAGTGTAGTGAATCCTGTCCTAGGTCTCCAGTTGTTGTCTGTGATGTCATGGAAGACTGGCTCTATTGTGTAGACAGCTAAGCTTGTTCTTGCACACTTCTGGTTTATCAGCAATTTGTGTAGAATTCCTTACCCTTTTCTTCTTTCTTAGAAAGCCTTAGCGTTTAAAAAATTAAAAGAAAAAAAAAAGAAAGAAGGAAAACCAAGAGAGAGTGATAAAAGAAAGAAAGCCCACCAGAACATATTTTATTAGATAGCAATATGTCTAGTCCAGGACTAGTTGTAGTAGTTTAGATTGTAGATAGGCTACAGTAGACTAATTTTAGCCAACTTCCTGACTTGTTGGGAAGCATTCATAGTTCTAACATATACTTTATATTTGTAGTTATCATAAAACATGCTGCTGTAATAGTTTATTGGGCAGAAATAATACAGGCTGTATAAGTAATACATCCTCGTAGAATTCTCAGCACATTGTGAAGAAATAACTTAATCTTTTAAAAGATCATCCTGCCTGTTTAAAGACAGTGTCAATTAATCTCTGGTTTTCTTATATACCATTTATAGGACCACTGAAGAACATTAATTTCTGTCTGTTTATAAGCAAGTCAAAGCGTGAAAAAGCTCTGAATGTCAGTATTGTTGTTTGCCTCCCATAATATTTTCCTGTGGAGTTCTTTTATGCTTTGATTCAAAGTTATACTGTCATTATCACAGATTTATAGTAAGCATAGTTTTGGACTTCACTGGCTTTAATGTAGCATTCAAAGTCAGTAAAACTCTTCCTTGGGTTGCTGCAGCTGTAAGACAAACAACAGCATAAAATAAATGCTTGATTTTCCTATTTTAATCACTGCTTATTTGAATTTCTGGGTTTAATAACGGAAATGTGATGTATTCTAAGAGTAACATAAAATATTGATAGTGATGTTTTTTTTTTTTAACAATCTCTATAAGACATATTTATGGATGTAAAAGTTAAGGGGTTGATTTTCAGTGTCTTAGGTNGTTTAATAACGGAAATGTGATGTATTCTAAGAGTAACATAAAATATTGATAGTGATGGTTTGTTTTTTTTTAACAATCTCTATAAGACATATTTATGGATGTAAAAGTTAAGGGGTTGATTTTCAGTGTCTTAGGGAAAAGAACAGCATAAGTGAGGCAGGATCACTGTTAGTTTGTTTCACATTCTTAAATGAGAAAAATGGAAAGTTTTACATGGTATAACAGAATAATAATAATAAATATTGAATAATAATAAAGAGAATTATTATTGAATAATAATAAAGTGATGCAGAGACAATCACTAACAACCTAGCACAGACTGATGCCCAGTTTGTCTCCAAGCAGTGGCCACTTTGAAAGACAATCCTTGTTCTCTCTGGCCCTCCATACCTCCAGCCCCCTTTTTCCTCTACCACCACTTTTTCTTGCTAAGCATAATATTACAGGTATAGAATATGCCTTTGGCAACTTGGGGTCATTTGACTTAGCTGTGTTCCCTCTCAACTCCATAGCCATCCCCACTCTACTTATTGGGGGCAGAGGGGGGGGAATAAAATGAGGAAGGCTTGACACTGTAGAAGCTCACTTCAGCAACAGCCAAAGCATTGGTGTGTTATGAGCATTGTTTTAGCCAAAACTCCATAATACCGTACTGGCTGCTATGAGGAAAGAAAACCTTCATCCCAGTCGTCCTAGTATCTGAACTTGACATTTAATTATTTTAAGTCCTGGCGTAGATCTTTCAAGTCTGTTTTTGCACTTGAATCAAATCAAGTCACACCAAAAGAATAATCTGAGTATTAGTTGCCTGGAAAGCCTAAACTTTATAGAGTTTATTTGGGAAATAAGCAGAAGGACCTTCCTCTGGTTAATCTTTTTGATATTATTAACTTTTTAACCAAGTTGTGTTAGTTCTGAAAACCCTTGAGTTTTTCTCTGTAAGAGCATAGTTTTAACTCAATCAAGCAAGGAACTCTTCTTATTCCAACCCCTGTATAAACTTGAGGCGGAGTTATTGATGAAAAAAACATACTGGCAAGTAATTCTTTGAATGGGTTGATCTTCATTAAGCATGTCTGACTGTGTTCTTTATTTTACTATTCAGCCTTATTTCATTTCAGTCATTACACAATTATTGTCTGGAAGATTAATGCATTTATCAAGCAATTGAGGTTACAGTCACCCTATTCCAGTTTTATAACACCTTTTGTGACTTAGGCTCCAGAATGTGGTGTCTGTCTTCTTGTAATCATGGATCATGTAATTTTACTAAAGCTAGAGTGCTTCTGTCTGTGCAGAGTCTGTCTGCATTCAATCTGTTGGACTCTGTTAAAAGGATGTCTCTCTGCTGAAGGATTAAAGAATGAGAACTTAAAAATGTCACTCAGAAAAGTGAAAGCCCTTGTGGACACAGTAGGCTCTATCTTTACTTTGTTTCTGAGATTCTGACAGTTTAATATTGCTATACAAATTAACTTCCCAATGCTGAAAATAAATGGAAAATATGATAAGTATTAAAAGAGAGTGAACAAATTGATTTCTGTGCTTTAGGTCTCTGTCAGTAACATAAGAACAGTACCACCATATAAAGTTACTGAAAGTATTTTGAAAATCAATTAATAGTTGTGAAGAACTATATAACTTCAGTAATAAACACTTATGAGAACAGAAGTCAAGAAGAAAACTGACAGTACTATCTTCAAAGCAGAGTTTTAACAGAGTACAATAAATGAGGACCAAAGAGAATAACGAGGTGAAAGCAAAATAGTGAAGTAGCTACTGACTGAGGTTAGTGCCAACCTTGTGTAGAATTAGCTGAGATTCAGGAGGGTAAATATCACATATAAATATAGAATTTTATCCTAAACATACTTACAAGATAGAGCAGATGAAAATTTCCTAGGCAAATTTAATTTCAGCATTTCTTGTTTTCTGAAAGTTTGACTTTACATTTTTGTATATTTTGTGTTTATTTTTCACTTCCTCCTTTTCTCTCCTTCCATATTTTTATTATGAATATATTTTGTGTGTATTGTTTACAAACATTCCACAGAAGCAGATAAAACAAAATATTGAATTTGCCGTTTCAGTTAGAAATCATATTTACATCCAAATCAGTAAATTATTATCTAATTCTTGTTGAGTATTTATTCACTGCGAAAAACTACAGCATGGTTTTTGTATTTTCTCAGGTTATCCTTTCCTATTAAAATTTTATATTCTATTACTATAGGATTGGTCAAACTGAGAATTATGTTAATGCAGACTGCGCATTCCGTAATAAACTCTAATTTCTTTATCTTATTCCCTTTTCAAAAACAGGCGTCACTGTTTCATATTGCACTTTTTGTTAGAAAGCCTACAAATACCTGAAGTTTTCTATATGAAAATATTTGTCTAAACAATACTTGATTTAAGATAAATAACATATATCATCACTTTCTTAAGAAGCATTTTTTGACAATTCAGCTATAGCAGTCGAGGACTGTTACCCAGCTGTTTACCCAGTAGGCAGAGGCTACTTGCTTCACAGTTCAGCCAGCAGAGCAAAAGTGCAAGTTCTCGTTGTTCCAGTACACTAGAGTCAACAATGGCTTTGAAATATGTAATTAGCAATTAGATTAAATTTGCTTATTTTGCACTTGAATGGATCAAGTTGAATTCCACTGGCTGCACAGTGAAGAATTATTTTCTGGTCAGGAATATAGTAACAAGATTCTTGGACTAAAAAATCTTGAATTTCTATTGCTGTGAAAAATAATTTTGTCTCTTGAGTATCGAGCATGTTTCATTGTTTTTCCTGTAAGAGTGCAGCTGAAGCCTTATTATGCTACTTTTGTATGCTTACATTTTATTGAACATTGAATTATGTGGTTTACTTGTTTTATCCAGACTTTTACAATGGTGCCTTTCCTATTTCTATTCTGATAAATAAGCACAATCAAAAATAGCATTTTTGAAGTTGTTCATCAGCAACATGCTCTTAGTAGTGGCAAGCAACCACTAAAAACCATTTTCTTTCTTCCTATATGATATTTTCCTATGTATTTTAATTACTGGGAAAAGCAAAAACAGTGGATTCAAGACATAATGAATAAATTGCTTTACCAAATGTTGCATATATAGAGAGAAAATTAACTGGGTTTTTTATGGAGCAATTGTAAAAATTCAGGATCTAGTTTCGCCTCTACACAGGGAATAATTATGATCTACAGTTACACCCTGGCACTAGGTACAGCCAAGAAGTAACGTATGCAGGTCACCATCAGGTTGCACAGTTAAATACCTTGGTCCTAGGTAAAGCTCTGGCTATAAATGTGCCCATCTACCTCCTGCCCAAGATTAATAGGAGAGCTGGGGACAGCACTCATTATTTTTAGGGGCTAAGACAACTACTGTCTTCTTTTTAGCTTGTTCTGGTTAAGGTTATTTCCTAAAGTGAATATATATATATATTATTGATTGTAGGATGGAATGGGAAATTTGAGAGTCACTAAAAAAGGAATACGACTTGAAGGAATATCTGAATTTCTACTTCCACTATATGTGAAAGAAATCCATTCCCGAAAGGTAGGTGTTTTTCATCTTTATTTCTTAATTTGCAGCTAATATAAATTAATCTCTTCAGTCTCAAACTACAAAGTTTAATTCTTACACCTCTTAGATTAGCAATCAGCAGAGATTTGCTTTGAGAATACCTTAACAGTGAAAGCTTCCTTCATGTCAAAAATGATTTTTTTTTTCTGAAACCTTGCTTGACTCTTAAAAGAAATGTTTTATCCTAAAGAAAGGAGATTCAAAGCATGTATATTTTATACTTCAAATGACCTCAGCACTGGGAATGGAACTTTTGACTCTCATTTGAGGTGAAGTCCAGAAAAACAAGAGTGGTGATAAGTGCAAAATGGAGGGAAGTAAGGAATGCACTTGTTCTTTCTGTCACTAGCTATCACGATTTCCTTTTCTTTTTCATTCTTTTTTAAATTTTAATTTTTTTTTTGTTTATTTTGCTCATTAAGTAGAGGAAATCCTGATACACAGTGTCTCTAGGATTTAATTTTTCAAAGCAAACCCTTTTTAATGTTATTTAATTGTAATTATCATATGGCATCAAGTTATTACAGAGGAAAAAAGAAAAGCAAGAAATTTTGTACTAAGAAATTCAGTGTAGCTCATTTTAACCCTTTGTTTTGATTCAGTTGTGCTGTTGATATTAACAATGTCAATGAATTAAAAAAAAAATTGAAATACTTGAAAAATCCTATTTTTACCATGTGAGCGATTACCTATGATCAAAATAGAATGTTACATTGGTTTTCAGTCAATCATCTGCAAAGAATTTTTATATGCATATTGCAACAGTTGACAGTAATCACAAGTATGTTGACCCTAAATGTCTTTGTGGAAAATTTTGTCTGTTGAAATCTGTATTCTATGTATATAAGAAAAGTCTTGAGTACATTCATAAATGAGATCATGACAGTTTCCCATTTATCTTAGTTCACTCTTGTGTTAATAAATCCTTGAAGCAGTCTCTTCATCCTCTTTTTCTGTAAAGCTAGGATCTTTCAATGTTTAAGAGAGTAGCAGTATTGTGCTAGGTAGTGAAAATTTTTATAATATTTAAATAACTTTGGAGGGAGCATACTTTTCATTCAAGCCTCCAGAACATTAATCATGATGTGTGCATTTTTCTCGTTTCTTTTTTGTGAGTGGACCGTGTGTATTATTGTTCCATGTCCTGTTACTGTACATGAAAGTTATGATTTGGAATATTTCTTGCCCAGTGCTTCATATTGCAGAACATTGGTTCTGTTAAAGTGAAGATGGAAACTTTTGTTTCAAGTGATAATAATGAGACTTGAGTAGGGTCCTAATTTCATTTAGCTGCTAACAAATCTCAGAAAAAAATGCACACAAATGCACTTTATGCATATTTAATGCATAGTTATTGCAAAGGAAAGGGATGCAGAATCTACCAGATGCCTAACATAAGGTCCCACTAGTCCTGTGAGGCTCATGAAAACCCAACACTTGCCAGTAAGTATTCTCAAGCCAGCAGAAAATAGAGTTGATCATTATGTGCAAAATAATTCAAGTAAAATATTTTTGGTGTTCTAGGTCTACTTACACATATTAACTTTAAGGCACTTGTCACCACAGATAAAAAAGTGGTATTTACACAGACTTTATTCTCATCTTGCAGCACTTGTGAACTAGGATCACTTTCCAGTCTTTTGCCAACTTGCTCAGTAGTTGTTGTGCTAAAATTCAGTAACTTCTGTATGCAAATGTGAATGCCACAAGGGAATGATGAAAGAAACCTCTGGAGCTGTATTCAGCTTAGCAGTAGGGTTTTGTAATGTCTCTGCAGGGTATTTCTACA
The DNA here is from genome assembly GCA_013397815.1 of Aleadryas rufinucha. NCBI lineage: Eukaryota > Metazoa > Chordata > Aves > Passeriformes > Aleadryas > Aleadryas rufinucha. The sequence continues at coordinate 62,472 of VZTH01013429.1, forward strand.
GCTGTATGGCATCTGCATGTGACATTAGCTGTTTTGGCACTTACAAAAGTGACCAAAGTGCTGTTGAAATCTGAAAGTAAGCTAGGTTTTCTGAGCTCTCATCACAGTCAGTAGAGACCTAGTCAATACTGACAGCGGATTCTGAGCAGCTGTCCTTCCTGCTCACCAGCTATTAGTGTTTACTTTGGGTAATACAGATGGGAGTGCTTTTGTCTGCCTTTTCTATGGAAGTAATAATGATTTGTTTGATGTATATTGGAGTTAAAATATTCTGTGAAATCAACAACTCATTGCTTATTTTCTAGGAGAGTTAGTTCTTTAAGCAATTTTACTCATTCCCCTATGAAAGAACACATCCATTAAAGTGACATTATTTGATTAACTCTTGAGATGACTTGTAACATATTCAGTAGCAGCTTTGCAGGACAGGTATATTTCCTCTGCCCTGCAGAACATGATTTGTGGAATGGCCTCTGAGGGACCTCCATGGAGGTCTCTCAGCTCAGGAGATCAGGCCTTCACTGCTCTCCCACTGCAGCACAGAGCAGAGTGAGGTGGGAAGGCCAGTGTTATTAGCACATCCAGCTGGTGTGCTGTGCTGTGGCTAAGAGGCATGACTGGAATTCTTGCACGTTTGCTGGTGCTATCTTTTAGTAAGCTGGATCTGAAGGTGATAAAGATGTTCATTGAGAGGACAGTGTTCACCTCTGATTCTGATAGTGAATGACTGCTGATAGGAGTGCTCAGCAGTCTGTTGAGTAGGTAGGCTGAGCTGAGCTCTCTGCTGCTACAATTTAAGTGTGAGAATGGCTAGATTTGCTAGTGTAAAGCTCACATATGCTTACTGATGACCACTTGCCTGCTGCATGCCTGGATGCCCAAGATCATTTATGCAGTGTTAAATGCAGACCTTAAACTGCCTTTAACAAGACAATGGTATTGAACTTTGTATATAGGTTGAAATACTGCCTTTTATCTTGTGATTGCTTCACTGAAATCTTGGATATTCAAAGTAAATGCTAAAGAACTTAGATTTAAGTCAGATTGAGAACAAATGTATATGGATGCTTAAAAACAAAAGAAAACTTCTAGTGATATTTTCTTCTGACATTATGAAATTTTCTTTCCAAAAGTAGTAGTGAAAAATCTGGGTCTTGACTAAAATGAATATTTCCTTTTCTGTAGAAGCTGTGTAAATGAGAAGGCTACTCAGAGTGTGCTATTTCCCTAACCCTGCTCCTCTTGCTTTGCCCTTTTTACCCTATCCAGTTAGTGGTGTCTGCAGTACTACGGGCTCCTACCCCAATTCTATGTTTAGGCAGAGGAGAAACTTCTGTACTTTCATCAAATGGCATCACTGCAAGTCAGAACTTAAAATGATGCATCGGAACCTGAGCAGATGAGGGCTCATTTGATTCGGAATTGACATCTTTATATCCCCAAAACCAGGGCATGGGTACTCTATGAAATGAATTTTACAGAGAATTACATTTTCTCAATGAATGGTCTAGCTGTATACTTTTGATCAAATTGCTAGCTTGAAACTAGTAAGTTTCACCCAGACCATGTTATAGTGCCCATGTTTATATCATTTGTGTTGATGTGATGCAAACTTCATTCTTTATATTGTATCATTAATGACATGTATGAAATCAAATAAAACATAATTCAACATCTTGAATTATTTCATTATTTCAGTTCTTCTTAATTAATTTTTTTTTATTATCATGCTACTGCATCCATACTACTGCACTTTTGAATGGAAACAATCAAGGTACAGTCTTACTAGTTTGTCATATAACAATAAAAGTAGTTTGTGGTGTTTTCTTGAGAATGTATTCCTGGCTTTATTAATCTTTTTCATTTGCACATACAGTTCTTAAAGGCTGAAAAAAATCCAGTTTTCTCTTTGTTAAACTGTCTCCATTACATAAAAAGATGTAACCCATTGTCCCTTAAAGTATAGGAGATTACTTTGGGTTTTTTTTCACAATTAATAAGGTTAAAAATTCATTCTCTGAAATTAGCCTGTGTTTTCCAGAGATATCCTTAGAGAACACAGAATTTAATAATTGAGTTAAAAGTCTTTGGGAAAATGTCAAGAAAAAAATAAATAGTGAATATACATGAACTTCTAACTGAACATGGGGAAACTGTGAAAACTCTCTGTATATCTTGTTTTTTAAAATATGTGATTCTATATGAATTAAGAAATTGTAGGTGGGGTTCAAAGCAGGACTTCTTTCAGGTATTTTTTCCTCCAGATTTTAACTCGAGAGACTGAATATCCTTGTAAGTATTTATTTTACATTGTTTTATTTCCAAACCTGGATCAATCTTGATGAAAGCAAATCTATAATATATTTTTTTCCACACTGTTTCTCTGAGTGTATATAATCATCAAAATAGAATTTACCTTTGCTAATTTCAGCTAGATCATTGCATATATTCTGGTTTATGTTTGGGCCTCAGGTGCCTCTGTGAGAACCTCAAGTTATTTTTCTGAGACAATGTCTTTGTTGAGCTTCTCTCTCTGATCAAGTTATAAAAATGCATCATAGGAGATCACATCAAAAGCCTTTATGAAGTTGAGGAAAAACATACACTCCTCTTGTGCATTGAGACAGTCTTCTCTTTTTGCAAGACCGCAAATCAGGTGCTCCTTGCCTTTACTAGCCCCATGCTCATTTTGTCTCAATTGCCTTCTTTTCATGTCTACACTGAAATGATTTTCAGGGGCCTCTCCCACATAAGCTTGCTAGGAACTGATCTGAGACTGACTGTGCTGCAGTTTCCTAAATCTTCCCTCCTTGCAAGATGCTCATACTCTCTTGTAAGGGCCTGCCAGCATGGGGATTTTGTTGATTTTGGGGTTGGGTAGGAGGAGCATATTCCCCCACATTCCACTCAGACATGTTGTCCCAGAATTTCAAGGCCAGATTTGCTATATCTACCCTCTTTTCTGCTCTATAAGATACCCCACTGTCATGCAGTCAAACCAGTTCAAGAATCATGTGGTCCTACCACTACTGAGGTATATAGGTATCAGAGGAACTCCATTTACGAGATGTCATTGCACACTTTTTTGTAATATCAAAAAAATCACAAAGGTACCTAAAGAATCTACCACTGTTATTGCACTGGATGAAATGCAATACTTGTTTCTGTAGCTACGTGTCACAATCCACTCAGATAAAACTTGAAATGCTTCCCAGTTCATTTTTCTGATACCTGCTCTTCAAGCCTTGCCCTTTGGGATCACTCACCTGTCACTAAGGATAAAGTCACTATTATGGCATTGTCCTGGTTTCGAGAACTAGGACAGTCATAAAGGACTCCTGAAGTAATTTTGGCTCTCAACACAATGTCATTCCAATAGTGTCACTTTTATTGGTATGAACAAGATATAAGGTTTTCTTAATCACAAGCTTTGCCAAAGGACAAGTCACTCCTATATTTGTTGGTGGTCTCTGGAGGGACTACCACTCTGAAATTGAGTTGGCTTTGCTTGCTTTTTGCTGACAGCTGATAAGAACTTCCATGATTCATGATTTTGTCCTTGATTTGCTATACTTCATTGGAATCTGCCTGGGGATCATCCAGTTGTACAACTTTATCTTTGAGCATCGCTTTTTCATGTCAGCCTCTACTCTTGTTATTATTGGTGTGACTTGTTGCTCAGTCAAGGAGGCTCTCTGCTTTTTACACTGAAAAATCTGAGTTAATATTACCCAAGCCTTTTTCTTTAGTTGATTGTGGTTCATTAATAAAGTCATGAGGGGCCTATATCCACCCAATTTTATACCAGCCTCAGGAACTGAATTTGGTTTGGGAACAATCCTTCAGATGGATATGGGAAAGTTATTGAAGTTGGAACTGTTTTTCTGGGGATTGGTTGTTGTTGTTTTTGGCATCAATTGCATTTTCAGTTTTCAAAGTACTTCCTTCATGTAATACATCTGTGTTCTGCTGGGGAAAATTTCCATGAAACCAGGTGACATCTCAGTTTGATGTTCATAACGTTTTGTATTTGATTCTCATGTAAAGTGTATTTAGATTGAGCTGTCTTAACTGTGTGGGCATCTTATGCTGAGGAATGACCTTTTATTTCCTGAATAACTTTGAAATAATTTAGTTGCAGTTTACACAAGCTAAGCAATTAAAGAAATCCTGTATGTTAAAAAAAAAGGTGTTAATATTTCCATAGAAAATCTAATCCAACACAATAAAGTAAAAGCAAATGACATGCAAGTGACTTGAAAAGAGGAATAATCTGTCTCTTTCTCTTTTTGTATGAATTTGCTTATGTTTCTTCTTGGAGAACATTTATCCTTTGCATGCTATTTTATAATCTTAAGTAACACCTTAGTTTTTGCTCCTCTGTATAAACCTTATTACTAAGGATGCACAGGTAATACTAAGGCAGAAATGGCAGTCATTGTGGCGGAAAAATATCCATAGAAGCCATTAAGCACAAACAAAATACATTAACATAACTTTATCTCCCAAAATGCTGATAGCTGACTTTAGCCCTGACTTGAGGGCTGCTGAGATAATTTTTAATGTATTTCTTACAAGTTTGGCAGTGCAATATCCTCACTCTTAGGCCTTTGGTAGGCAAAAGACACATTTTCAAAAAAAACATTGTAAATGGTGTGTCTTAAGTTAGAAGGAGTTACTTCATATCCAAAGACTCAGTGTATAAAAAGCTAAGAATATTCATGTAATAAAATTATAAGTCTAATGATGTTGGAAGTTGTCAGAATGGATTTCTGAAGAGATAATCATGCCTGCCCAAGCTGACTGTCTTCTATAGCAAAGTATCATGCTTGGCGGATGAGAACAAATAATATTTTTAATCTTGCCTTTAGTCTTCCATCACATATTCTTGATTGACGATGTACTGTCTAAAAGAACAGTGAGATGGCCTGAAAACTGGTTAAACTGCTGGGTTCCAAGGGTTGTGACCAGTGGAGGCCAGGTTCTTGTGGTGTAGTCATGGGGTCAGTACTGAGGATGGTGTTTAATTTCTTCATCAATGACCTGAACAATCACAGTGCATTCTTGGCAAGATTGCATGTGAGACATAACTAGGAAGAGGAGTGTACAAACAAGTAATTTTTAGAAGCAAAAGAGAACAAGAAAAATAATAAAAGCATTGCAGTTTTAACTGTTCAAAATTTTAATTATTCCTAACTCATTAGTAATAACGCTCTTTTTTCTTTTCCTATTTCATATCAGATGAATCTCAAAAGTATTGAGGGTAATGATCAATCACAACTTCAAAGATAACACTTTGAAAATGAATATAAGAAAGATTCTCAACATATTTATTCTGAAACAGAAGTTGGTGTCCTAAAGTTTGAAATTGTAAATTCCAGAAATGCAAGTTAACCTACACAATTAATTTTACCCATTATATATATAAATTTTTTTTTTTTTATATTGAACTAAAACAGAATTGTTACAATCATCTTTCACTTGGTCAGTTTTACTTTCAGAAAACTTTTTGTCTTGTTCGATGTTTCTCACTTTAACAACTTTTGTAATGAAATCATATAAAGTAGTCAAGTCATTCATAATGTACAAAAATAAATATCAATAAAATTTCAAAAATTCCCCAAACCTAAAGACTGCTTATTACAGATCAGAGGTGTGAGGTTCTGAACCAATTTTTGTTTTGATGACATCTGTGACAAAGTTACAGAAGCTTACTCACAGAATTTCATGAGACAGTATGGAAAAAAATAATTCCTCTACCTATTTATGTAATTTGTCAAGCCTGTATTGTGTTGGAACAAGGGTTGCTGGGTGGAGGGGTTCTTTTTCCTATTACTATTCTCAATATTTCTCTACTCCATCTGGGAGAATAAAAGTCCTGAGCAAGGAAAGAAAATTGCCTTCTAACTGTTAAGAAATACTCTACATTTTGGGACACTGCACACAGTATTATGTCTGACATCATAATAGAGAAAATTAATGAATATTTCAAAGTTTACAATGAAAAAAAAAATAATCTCATCTTGACTAGCTGGAGTGAAATTCAAAGTATAAGTTACAGCACAATCATCATGACAGTGTCTTGTTAGGACACCATTGCTCTCTTAAAAGGAAAAATTGCTTGTTCCTTCACAGCTTTTGGTAGCTGCTACAAGCAAATAGAATGATTTCATTTAAAATACGGTCCCTCTCCCACTTGAAATGAGCTTTGTATTTTCTTGCTTTCAGAAAGAACTAAGTTGAATTTTACTGCTTCATGATGAGCAACATTTTTTGTATGAAGACATATATATGACCTGCTTGGTCAGTCTTAAGAGCTGGAGTGTTTTATTCCAGCTAGCAAGCATGCTTTTTGATTTTGTACTTTACAGCATTTGTTATTATAAGAAATACATCATGCTATAACCTCTAGTTTCAGAAACAACTTGTCTCCAGCAATGAAGTTTTCTGCTTTGAAAATGCCTTTACAGAGTAATTTTTGGGGTTTTTTACCATCCCTGAAGGAGTTTCCTGTCCATCTGGTTCCATCTCTTTTATATAGTTCTGAAATCCCTCTCTCAGTGACTAAAACTTAATGGGGTTTTGTACTGTCAGATCAGCAGATTTCCTGAAAAATTGAACTTCCATCAGTTTTAGGAAGAAATATAGCCACAGCATTACCTGTGATGGGGAAGTATCAAGTTAAAATAAGGTAGAGAAGGTAAAGGGATGCAAGAAGTGCTACAACCATTTTAATGAAATAGTACAAATTACTAAAACATTTTAGAATTAAAAATAGCCGTTTTCTTTCCCTTTTTAGGCAGTGCAAGAAATACACCACTTATATTTTTTTTTTTGCTTATATATCTTCAATACATGGTTAATTCAATTCATCTTTAAAAATAGGCAGGTAGAACAATCATTCTCCTTTTTAGATGCAAAATAAGTACCACATTTCATCATTTTATGGATTATATTCTTGAATCTTTGCTAACATTGTTACTCCAAAGTAGCTGGAAATATATTATTTGAGGAAATGAAATGGAAGGGTTGATTATACCATTACAAGGACTATGTTTTGACACTGGCCTCCATCCAAGAGTGATAAGTAACGCTAACATTAGTTGAAAGCCTTGTTGACTTGAAGAGCATCCTCAGGAAATAATTGCACAAAGCCAAACAATTTAAATTCTTTTCATTATCAAGTGTATGGTGAGTGACTTCCTTTAATCTCAAGCTATTATGATATGTTAAAATATCAAATAAAAAAATTACATAACTTCTCATCTTTAACAAGTTATATGAAGTTAATTTTTAAAACTCAGTTTTGATTAGACTCTGCTAATTCACTTAAATGTGATATTTTTTAAAAGTCTTAGAATTAAATTTCAAGAAAATTTTTTAAAGTAGTAACTAAGTGTGTAGGTTTTTAAAAGCTAAATCTCCAAACTATATTAAGACTTCACCTTAAAAAAGAAAGCCTTAAAACAGGAAACTAGTGCATTGCTGTGTGGTGTATTATTTGTGTCTCATAGACACAAAGTAAGGGAAAGATTTTTTTATTGTTAGAAATTCAGCAGGAAATAAACACTAGCAAAAGCTTCAGACTATACGTGGTGAAATCCATGGGTGAGATTAGGACAAAGAAAACTCACAAGTAGAAATCTTACAGTGGAAGCAGCTGAACAAGTTATCATCCAGTACTGGAATTGGTAATTATGGTTTCAGCATTATGATTGTACAATAACAGCTGGGGATTTACAGTAAAGTTGGCTCTTGGGCTTCAGCCAGAGGCTCATTTGTATCTTCCTGAATTTAAATCAGTTGTTCTGCAAAGAAAGTAACTATAGTTCACAAAGTTTGTTAGTTTAGAGTGGCAATCTGTCATGCATAATTCTACAACAGCTACTACAGTACATACTCTTGCTGAACTCTTTGCAAGTGTAAGTGGTAATTGCAGCAGTTGGCTGAAGGTTTACACTGATTTTTCTTTTGGTCTGAAGCTGAAATTATTTTTAAAAATACAAAGTTATACATAATTTTGATTATTGAAAGTGAAATTGCTATTGATACTAAACTTGGCACTCCAGTGGTGATTTACAAGAAAAAAGCTACAATCATTTTTAATAGAAAGGAAAATTGAAGTCTACAGTAAAAATATAGAATGGCTAGAATTTATCTTTGTTTTCTCTTGCTTGATCAGTATATAAATTACAAGGTTTGGACAAAGTTTACTTTTGCCTCTGAGCTTCTCCATTGGCATTCACCAGATTAGAATCTTCCTATAAATCTGTGGTCTCTCTTTCTGAGTATAGTACAAAATCCCAGAGGGAAAGTGTTCCATACTTGTGTTGTTGTTTTGTTAAAGTACAGGCATTTTGGAATGTCAATTAACTCTCCTTACAAGCTGAGCCAAAACGCTGCCACAGAAAATGCAGAAAGCAGATTGGCTTTTTGCAGGAGAAACTACTTTACATTCTACAAGCATCAAATTAGTTTTAAAAATATTGTGGTAAAAATATTATTATGACTGTTTAGATCAGGGATACTACTGAATGTTCTTTTAAGATGCAGGTGCTGTTTCTCTTATAAAATATTGTCTACGAGGATGCAGTTGTTTTTTGAAACAGTGTGGATCATATTGAATAATATGCTAATTTTGAAGTAGCTTCAATGGTTGTTCAGCTTGAATAAGGACAATAAAATTTTGGTATTCTGAAAGTGAGGAAAATTATACATTAGTATAATAATTGGTGGGACTCTTATACTGCTCAGGTAAGGTGTGGGAATTATGTGAAAGCAGCCAATGCAAGAATGAAGTGGTGTCTCTTTATCTTTTATAAATGGTGGTGATTGAATACTCAGGAAAAATACAGTCAAGTTTATGGAAAAGACAGATATGTTGTGGCAAGAGAAGGGAATAATCCTTATACTTAGCTGTGGCTCTTACTGTTCCTTTAGGTTAGGACATAGAACAAAGGGTAATGGCTTTAAACAGAAAGAGGGCAGATTTAGATCATATGTTAGAAAGAAATTCTTTACTGTGAGGGTGGTAAGGCACCGGAACAGGTTGCCCAGAGAAGGTGTGGATGGCTGAGCCCTGCTGGGCTGGATAGAGCTTTGAGCAACCTGGTCTATTGGAAGGTGTTCCTGACCATGGGAGTTGGAAACCAGATGATCCTTAAGGTCCCTTCTCACATAAACCATTTGATGATTCTTTGATTTTTATTTCCTAAATTTTATTCTTCTATTAGATGAAAAACAATATCTTGAGATGTTTCTAAAGTTGTCATACACAAACCACAGAAATGATTAGCTGAAATATTGTCAGTAGTGTATCCCAGAAGTCAGGCTTATATTCTCCCAATTGATGACCACATTTTTTCTTCCATATTTTGCTCTTTGCATTTTAAAGCATTTATCAATTTCTGTTTGGAGTCAGAATAGCATTAAAAACACTGTTTTAAACTAAAAATAGAATTGGTGTTACAATTTGTGTATTTATGCCTATGTACCTTTCTAAGGTTTGCAGGTATTTATTGGTCTGAATTTTTATTTGTGGATTTCAGCAATTAGATGTAATTGCCCATCAAAACATTGGAAGAAGCATCTGATGAGCATGGCACAGATGCTTTGTATGTGATTCCAGTAGTATAAATCAGTATTTATGAGGCATTCTACTAAGAAATCTGTTGCATGTGTGTATTTTTGTAAGAGTGACAGGCATAAACCTGGTTTTGGCCTTGAGTTTGACATTCAGAAGATGGTGTCTATGTACACCCAAGTTATTTAATCTCTCCCTCCAGTGCCCAGTTCAGGAACTATGTATTTCACACATGTTTCCAAATCTTAATGCAATGAGAAACAGGTGGGCACCAATTATCCCTTTATCCCCCAGGTATCTCAGTTTTTACCTAGGAACCAGCTAAGCACACACAGACTACAGATATCTGGTGTGCACGACAGTTGAGCTGACATTACAAGGTGTGCTGCCTAATTGAAAAGGAGTCACAGATGCAATCAGCATAATATAACTCCTGCTTAATTGCCTTCCATTGAATAAACCAAGTTCAGGCTTGGAACACAAGCAAGTAGAGTAAATAAACATAATTTAAACCTTAACTGTGGATTCTAGAGTCTAACACACGCCTCAGCTTCAGGCCGAAACGAACGCCCTGCCCAGGCAAAAGAGTTCAAAGACCTTCAGTTCTCCTAACACAGTAAATGGAATCCTTTATGAGGTACATAGAGACACTTGCTTCACACCATCTGAGGTTTTCTATATGAATTTCAGTGTGAATTGATGAGACACATTTAATTGCATGTTTAGGTCAAATTTCACTTCATGTACAAAATTTTGTTGTTGAATCACTTATCCCTTAAAACAAATTACTCGTAGATCAAACAATTAAAAATATTAAGCCTAGAATTGTTTCCTTTAATTGTAGAAAAGCTCACAGACATTTTTATGATTATTTTGATGTTCTGCACATTTTTGATTTTGATAGTTTTTGAATAGTAATTTAATAATAATTTTAAAATTTAAAAAACGCCAACATTTTAATTACTTTTTTTTTTTTTTTTTTTAATAGACCAGTTTAACATTTGTTCTTGAAGACAAATTGCAGGTGAAGGACTTCTTTTCCAGTTGCTGGGCATAGTTCCTCAGAATTTCATCTTGTAGTCCTTTTCAAATAAGATTCTAGTTCTTTAAAACAAAATCTCCTCTGATCCATATCATAATATTTAGCCTCTCAGTTTTTATTAAAAGACCACTTTAATGCCTGTCCAAATACTCTCCTCTCCAAATACTGTCCTTTGGTATGTGTCATGGCTTGATCTTGCAGCATGCAAACTGGATTTCTTTATGCAAAGCTAAGATGGAATATGCAGGAGTATAACCTCAAAAAACACAAATAGTATGAATGCTATTTTTGAATGCTATGTCCTCAGCACAGCAAGTTTCATTGTAAAAGTCTGTTGTAATTGGATCACACAGCTGTAGGTATAACCAATTTCTCACTTCTGCTACTCAAGTTACTCACTTTCTTTTGCTTCCCTTCCTTAAAATGAAGCCAAGGGCCCTGCTCTTTTGTCAGCCTGCCTGGGGGTTTAGGCAGAAGGTTTAATTAATGTCTTCAGCTGTGATCTGGAAAATGCACTATCTCACAGACAATTTGGATAGATCTCTATGATTCAAATAAAGTAAAACTGAGAAATCTCTAAAGGCTGAAAGTTCCAAGTCAGAAATGTAACTGAGAAATCATTATCCTGAGAACGAACAAAACTCCTTTTTTTTTAGTTTTCATCTTTAGAATTCATTAGTTTCTTAAATATCTTAATTATATTAGACCTTGAATATCTAGTCTTCTTGCTTGTGATCCTATTTTGCTTTCCTGTACAAATAAGAAACTATTTAAACTAGGTTTTAGTGGCCAGGGAATCTTTATAGAATTAGAATCCACATTTCTCCATGTGTATGCTTTTGGTTTTTCAGAAATTTCACAAGTACCTCTGCAGTTCATCTTTTCCTTGCTAAAAGATTTTATCCTTTTAATTTTTTAAAATTTTTTTTATTCAGTCACTTTTGAATCTTCAAGTATTTAGTGTATGTTTAGGAAATGTGTTTAAAAATCTATTTTACAAATCACTGTAATGTCTTAGGATCACAGTGTGTTGAGAATTTGCTATATGTGCCAACTTACATGTTTACTAGGCCTCTAGCTTTATTCAGTCTTCTTTCTTGGAATAATCTTTGGTGATTCAATGTTTTACTTTGCTTTATTTTTTTTACAAAAATAAATGCCATTCTAAACCAATTGTGATATTGTCAAAATAGTTAATGAAAATTTGTTATTAAAAAATCGATTATTTTAGAAAGCTGGAAAATTGAACAACTATCTGCTTCACTTTTTACATGTTTTGGTTTTTCACTTCTTTAACACAAGAATGAAGGGTAAATTTGGTAAGACTCTTTAGCAGTAAATAAATTAACCTTTTTTAGACTGAGATAAGCCTTTAAAGATAAAAGATATATACAAAGAATGTCTTGCCCTCCAGTTCCTTCATGTTTCATACTGTTTTGAGACCAGAAGGCACCATTTCTAGGCTATACATGAATGCTTTGTATTTAGTTTTATTACCTTTATGCCATTTGTGTTTTGTATGATGATGGAGTATAACAATTAGGAGAAGCAGACTAGGACCAGTATTTACTTCTAAAGGTCCGTAGCTCTCTCCAGCATCTCAGAGATGGTCTCTGCACCTCAGTTTCTTGTCTGCAAAACAGGGCTAACAGCACATCACTACCTCACAGAAGGTCATCAGCTACATACTTTAAATGATTGTGTGTGCTGTTAGACAACATAAGCAAATAAGAACATCAGTCAATGAGGGTATTAATAAAAAGCATAGAAGTATTCTTATCTGTATGGAGTATTCTATATGAAGCATACTGAGATCAGCCATTAATATTCAGTGCCCTCTGTTATTGTTACAAATATTATTTTGTTTCCTCTCTTGAAGATCGGGCTTGTAGGCATCATTCTAAGCTCATCCTTCTCTTATAATTTATTTCCTTTGTGTTTTGAGACTGAGGAGCTATAAATTGCTCATGAGATGTAACGGGTTTTCTAATCAGAAGCTGTAAAGAGTAGAGCCTGGCATTATTTTATTGCTTTACTGAACAGTTTTACTAATGAGGCTACTAATACAATGTCCCCATTAAAAGATGAAACTCCTGATGATATTTCTCCTGATTTGGAAAGAAGGATAAGCAGTTTTATTGTCAGTTGTTTGTAGCAAATATCTTCATCCTTTGAGATGTTTTGGAGGCAGGATCACTAACACTAGAAATACGAAAGTAAGCAGTAGCTCTGTCGAAGTAAGATGGAAAACTAGGAAAGATTTAATTCATCCTTCTTGTCTCAAATATTTCCTTCCAATATAATGCAAGTAAGCTCTGACTCTGAGCAAATGTATTTATAGCATTACAATACCATATTTCTTCTGGAGCCAGGCACCCTATGACTTGTCTTCCTCTATGAAACATTTGGTTTGGTTTTGGTTTGTTTTTTTCTCTATCCTCCATGAGAATTTATCATTATCCTCTGAAAGAATTAATCTAAATATTTCTGATTCTCTTGTGTGTGTACTTCTGCATGTGGGAGAAGGTGATCCTCATCACAGACATAGAGTTGTACAAGATTAATATTCAAGTCTCTGATCTTGGTCAAGGTGACTTAGGAGAACTGTGGTTGCCAAAGCGGTGCATTTTTTTTTCCTGGTTTTGATTAAAAAAAAAAAATCCCATTTCAAAAAATTATCTCATTTTATATAACATTCATAACTAGTTTGATTCCAGGCACCTCTTGAACTTCCAGAATAAGTGCGGAAGTACTATGTGGTTCTCATGCTTTTAAAGCATGGCAAGAAATGAAAAGAACTTTCCCAACCCATTTGGATGGCTAAGAAATAGTGATTACAGAGTGTTAGAACTTTGACTGGCTTGCCTGGCAGTGGATGAATTGTGCCAGCTTCAGGGAAAACTTCTGTACAATGAAAAAGATTTTTAGTTTTATTTTGCCTTTTGTAATTGTAGAAGTTGACTAATATTGCTTTCTGATGTAGCTTCAAGTCTTGGTTTGAAAGGTAAAGAAGTGTGTTAAATGAGTTAGTCTCTTTACCTCTCATCCTTTAGAGGAATGTAGAGTGGAGAATGGACCACCACCATTAGAATTTTTTTAAGTGCTGGAAAGTTTTCATGTTTTTTGAAAATGATCCAAATTTTGGTGTAGGTATGCATATTGTTCCTTAGCCAGATGAGAAGGTAGGGTCTGAGAAGTTTTGTCTTCCCATTATTCTTCTCAGAAAAAAGCATAATTTATTGGTGTGCAGGCCAGTGTGACTGAAGTAACAGCTGCATCATTTCCATCACAATGTTGGACACAAAATTTCCAGTATCATTTGTATTTTGAAATGTGAAGACTCATTCCATGCCAGAAGTATAAGTCTGATTCTTTAGAGTCTGTGCAGTGTAAGTGAAATGAAATTATCAATCTAAATTTATTTATACATTTGTGAGTTACCTTTGTGATTCAGGTTAGGAAGTTAAGTAGTTACTTCATAGAAAAAAATCACAGATTTTTTCCATAAGGGTTAATATGATAAGTTGAGATATTTAATTATGATGTGTGTTGTTTTTTTCATTAAAAACAATTATCTGTGCCCTGTGTCTCATTTCTTTCAACAGCCACAATACTGAGTGGTCATTTCTCATAATTCAGATATCTCTCAGTCCAATTGTCCTCTTGTGTAAATTATATCTTTTCAGAAGCTCCTGCCTTTACAGGAAATTCTAGTCATTGTTCACGTCTCCCTTACCTACCCCATTAGGACACACTGAAAAGGCAATTAAAAGAAAAGGAAATCATATGCCAACCTTGAGATATTAGATTTACACCAGCTGAGAGCCATTAATTGAATTGAAATAGCCCAGCAAATGGACCTAATTTGAATAGCAATGACTTAGAAAATGTGTACCAAGCCTGAGGTGTTATTGTCAGTGGGACAGACAAGTGCATTGAAAATCTTGTCAAAGACTTGCTTTCTTCTAATTTGACTAAAATAACTGATCATGCTTTTATTAAAATCTCTGTGAGCTTGATTTGACTTGAACAAAATCAGGATTCAGTTTAAATATATAAAGTGAAAATATTTCAGTGTTGTTCAGTCTCAATACAAATCCTGACATATATAAATACTATCATTTTAAGACTTCTTAGAAGTACATTTATTGCTACTGTTTCATTTTGCTAGCAAGATCAGCTAAATTTTCTAACTTGTAAGAACTTGCAGAAGTTAACTGTGACTATATTGACTTGCCCAGGTAGAAAGTAGTTAGAAAAGATTATTTCCAGTTTATCTTCAAAGTATTTGATTTTTATTCAGTCCTATCTGTTTGGCAGTTTGCAATGAAAAATAGGAAAAATGTTAAAAAAAACCTCAAACCAAAAACCAAACCACTCTGGTATTCAAGAGGCATTTGTGGAGGTTTTTTGTTTGTTTATGGGGCTGTATTTTGATTTTGGAAGTCGTGGTATATAGCTAAAGCATTCTTTGTTTTACATTTGCTAACTCGTTTCTCATGGATTCATGGATTTTAGAATAAGGAAACCTCTGTGAAGGACAAAAGAAATAATGGATAAACTCAGATTTTGGCCAAAATGCAGATGCTGTTAACTACTAAAATTTTGACCTAACTACATAATAGATCAGGATTGTTTCTTAATTTCATTTTGTAAATAAAAATTGATAATTTTCTGTAAATGTAAGACTAGGTTAAATTAATTTTAATGGTTTTTTTTAAATTAAATAAATTAATTTTAAAAACCATTTTTTGGACTTAAAATATTAGAGGGAAGATGCCCTCAGAAATGGCATGTCCTTGAGCACAACAATTACCATTTTAGTTTATCCTCATAACTGATTTGCTGTTCTAGTTTTGTTTCTCTTGAATTGTCCAGAATTCTCTGGAATTGTCCTTCCCCGAGAATGGATCACAGAAGTGTGTGTGATGTTTACTATGCTACTTCAGCCTTCCCAGTTTCTGTCACTTAATGACTGATTCAGATCTTGCAACGTGAAGATTTCAGTAGCTTGTTTTCTTCTTTTGTTGCAGCCATATCTATTGTAGCAGTAGGTGTTCTGCTTCCTTGTGATAATCTCTAATCCTTTCTTAAACTATGTAGACTGCTGTGTATCCCTATTAAGTCTCTTAGGTCAATTATTTGCTTTATAAAACCCTTCCCAAAAAANTTAATAGTTTTCAATCTGTTGACCTTGTGCTTTCTTAGCTATCTCATGTTAGTGTATTAGAACAGAAGGGAAAGAGAAGCCCTTAATTTCTTTATATATTATATGTGTTTTAGTCTTGATTGTTTCCACTTCAATCAGCAACAAAAGCAGTCTATATAATTTAGCTTCTGTGAGAAAGAGGTACTTTCAAATCACTGGTTTAATTTCAAAATGTTTTTAGTTAATGTCGTTATTTAAAAATCTTTAAAATGGGATTGCTCTATAAGTTGGGTCTCTATCAAAACTTTGACACAGCGCAACTAATGCAATGCAGAAGTCATATATTAATTCTAAAGACTACAGAAAGTAATACCAACACTTTAAATTGTCAATTGTTATTTCTGTTGATGACTTATTTTAAATAAATACTTCTGTCAATGCATTCCAGATGTGTCTCTGTGAGTGGAGAGTAAAAATTCAGCTATCAGGTGGCTGAGAGCTCCAATATCCAATGCTTTGACAACCTCTGTGATGTAACTGATTTATTTA
Organism: Aleadryas rufinucha; assembly: GCA_013397815.1. Taxonomy (NCBI): domain Eukaryota; kingdom Metazoa; phylum Chordata; class Aves; order Passeriformes; genus Aleadryas; species Aleadryas rufinucha. The sequence goes on from VZTH01013429.1 coordinate 78,795, forward strand.
GAAAAAGGTTTAAAAATTGAAAAGCTGAAAGCCCACTGTTATCTCAAAATGCTTTGTATTCATCAGCGTAATATTTTAAAAGATCAGTAGTTGTGGTTTTAATTTATATTTTCACATTTAATTCCACAAAGGTAATTCTTAACTTGAAAATAAGCTGCAATGAAATTTCACCTGCTGCACCAAAGTGCAGTTGTAACCAGGAGCCTTTGCCTAATGATACAGGTTTATCTGAGTCACTACAGATGTTTGTAGTAAGAAATTTTAAATTGTACAGCTACTATGGAAACCAAGTTTATGGTTGGTGATTGCCTGTGGCCATGATTTTCAAAGGGACTTTTCAGCCTTTGCTATTGTCAAATCAATATCAGCATTGCAGTTAATAGGCATGCCAACTGACATTTAAGGCTGAGAGATCTGAGATCTGGGGTTGTTCAGCATGGAGAAAAAAAGGCTCCAGGGAGACCTTATTGCATCTTTTCAATATTAAAGGGCACTTGTAAGAAAGATGGGAACAAACATTTTAAGCCCTATCATTTAGGGCCTGTAATGATAGGACAAGGGGTTTTAAAATAAAGAGAGTAGATTAAGACTAAATATAAGGAAGAAATTTTTTTACAACAAGAGTGGTGAAATGTTGCAGCAGATTACCCAGAGAGGTGATAGATGCCCCTGAATTTTTGGTTCTTTCTCTTATGATAATTCTTGGTGGTTTATCGCTGCTTATAAATCAGCAGCATGTGAATAAGTTAATAAGAGACAAGCAATTTCCTTGCCAGATGCAGGGTAGTGGATTTAAAAAAAAAAGTTAGAAAATCTGAACATAGCCAGTCTTTCAGACCCCATTATCTTTCCTTACTCTTCTTGATATCAGCTTTGGTTCCAGTCTTTTTGCCTCTTTCCTTTCTTGTGTCTAAAAATCATAGATTTCTCAGAAAGAGTAAAAGTCTATATAAATACCTGTTGCAGATTCCCCACTGGAAATGTAATTGCATGGAATGTCTGTATAAGCTTTTTTGCAAACACAAAGTTTATGTAATATGGCTTGGATTTCATATGTTATAATAGCAGGGTATGTTTAAATAAGGACAGTGCATTTTTGTTATTCTAATTCTAAAATATCTTTTGAAAAAGATATATAAGACACAACCCTGTGCTTTATATCTGCACTGAAAATACGTAGTAGGTACAAATGTGTTGGAGCTATCCTAGTACACCGCCAATTTTAATAACAGCCTGTAAAGATCTGATTACTTAGTACTGATTTAGAGACTCTTGTTTACTCAATTTTCCTCTTTAGATTTGCTGCCAGCACTAATTTGGCATGCTTTTATCCATGGACTTTTACTTCAGAAATGTCTCTCTATTTATACCATACTGAAATTTATACAAAAAATTACATAGCAGTTTGCCTTAGTAGAAGTTTCCATGCCACTGAATGATTGTTCATAGAAGTTTCTTTTGGTACTTCTTGGTGATGCACTTAAGTGAGAGCAGTAATGTATTTCCTCAGTCAGTGTGTAGAACTATTTGATTTGAAGCAAGACTGTAGCCTGCAGAAAGAAAGGAACTAAGGGACAAAGGTATTTTGAAAAATCAAGGAAGAATTGGTTTACAGGGCAATATCTTCTGAGCATTTGCTGGTGACAAAATATGAGTATTAACTGTCTCAGAGGAGTCTTTGGTAAATAAATAAACTTCTCCAGGAAGAACCAGGTACAGCATTAAGGTACACATTTACAAACCAGAAGCTTTGTAACAAATGGTTGTTACTGCAAACGAATATTTTTAATATTAGTTAATTATTATTAACAAATACCATACAGTTGTAAATTGATTTAGATGACAGCATGATGATATAGATGATACAATTCTGAAATATCAGGCTGTTGTATTCTTCAGAAAAGGAGACTTAAGTTTTGTCAAAGGACTTTTTTACCACAATGTTTTTGAGTAATACACATGCCAAATAAGATACTGATTGTTTCTGTGAAGCTTATAAAATTTAAGAATAACCTGAATGCGGTGAGTGGGAAGAATTGAGATACAATCAATGTGATTGATAATGCAAACTCCGATTTATTTTCAAAAAGCACATATATTTTATACCCTTTACATCATATGATTTCTATCAGCCTTTTTCATTGGCTCTGAGCATCGTGCATCAATCAATCAACCGTATCAATTCTTCTGTTTCTTCTTCTCAGGGTTCTTCCTCGTCCCGCTTCTTTCTCCTAATCACAATGGATACAACATTCGTATAAGCTCAGCTGTTTTCTTCCTTGTCAGCATGTCTTTGCAAACTTGTCAGCACTAGTCTGCACGTATACAACATGGCGTGCGGCCTAGCACAGAGTCTGTCTGTACAGCTCTTCCACGGACTCTTTTTCTTACTTTACAAGTCATCCCTTATCACATACCTACTTGTCCTTATCCCACAAGTCACAAATACCTACTTATTGATCATACCTATTAATAATCATACCTGCTATTCTCTCTTAGTTGTAAGGTTTGCAGCTTCCATATTGTAGTCAGTTAAGTCAGCATAATAATATACATTGTATTAAGTTAGTACTTCCCGAGGATATGTAGCTCAAGAGACAACTGTTTTCTCAAGGGACTATTGTTCTTCAATAGCACTGTTGTGCTTTTGTCAATATGTTAGTATATTTTATATCTACTTCCCCAAATAATATATTTGTATCTACTTCCCCAAGGATATATGGCTAAAGGGGCTATTATACTTTTCTATAAACCTATTATTCTTTGTTAGTTCTGAATACCTGTATTATCCTTTGTTAGTTCTGAATATCAGTATTGTTCTTTGTTAGTTCGTGAGCATCAGTCTTGGTTGTGCAGGCCCTGCAGACCCTCTAGGGATTCCGAATGCCCTCGAGAGACAAGCCATTCTTCTACACCTGAATGTTCTTTTTGGGTGCAGTTGTAAATGTCAGTCTAATCCATAGACATTTTTTCCACTGATAAATACCACCCAAGAGTCTCTAATGCAGTTCTGGAACAAAGCTTATCTTCATGTTTCCTTCCTGGAGACCACAAAGGTTTCTGAGGATATGCTTTGAAAGAGCTTCTTACTGAGGTGTGGTGAAATATCAGGTTTCAAGAAAAGATAAATCTTCATACAAGAACAAATACATGAAAAAATACATAAATTCACCTTGATCCAGACTGATTTCATCACCATGTTTATCAATATACTTCTGAGAAAACAAAATGCTGTCAGCTTTTTTTGTGCGAGGACTCCACAGTCATGTGGGGGACCTAAGGAACAAGACTTAATACCACTCCATACTTGTTTCTATTCATGGAATCACTACAGTTGAATAGTTACTGCAGGTAGAATGTACCTCTGCTAATCATCTGGTCCAATTCCCCTGCTCAAAACAGGGCCAGCTGGAGCAGGCTGCTCAGTCAGGTTTTGACTATTTCTAAGAATGGAGACTCCAAAAGATCTCTGGGCAACCTTTTCCAGTGCTTTAACACACTCAGACTATTTTTTTTCTTATATTTAAATGGAATTTCTTATATTTCAATTTGTACCAATTTCTTCTTTTCCTGTCAGTAGGCATCACAAAGAGGGCTCTGGCTCAGTCTTCCTCCTCCCTTTTATCAAGTATTTATAGATATTATTAAGACCCTTTGCTCCGAGGCTTCTGTTCTCTGGGCTGAGCAGTGCAGCTCTTTCAGCTTCTTTTCCTATGACACATGCTCCAATTTTTTCAAGATTTTTGAGGCTCTCTTCTTCAGTTGGTTGGTGTCTCTCTCCTGGGCTCATATTGAAGAGCCTAGAACTGGTCCTAGAAGTTCAGACGGTTCTTGCAAGTCTGGGTAGACCTGTTGGTGATACTCTTCCTAATGAAGCTCAGGAGACTTTTGACCTTAACCTGTTGAGGTGTGATGGTTTGAGCCTGAGCTGATGGACAGCTCGTTTGACCAGTGGCGCTTTTCGAAATTTCCATATATAAAGGTGAAGGGAGAGGAAGTTCCTCTCTCTCTGGGGGGGGCTGGCATCCCAGCAGGAGGAGGAGGGGGGGGAAATGGCGGCCGAGGCT